>PITA01021097.1:0-33431 GCA_004023965.1 Spilogale gracilis | reverse complement strand
GGGGGTGGAGGGATGGGAGAGCCTGGTGGTGGGTACTGGGGACACCTAAAGCGTGGAGCACTGGGTGTGGGGAATGGGGAATGAATCTTGAAACATTGGAAAAAAAACTTTTAGTAACAATAAAAAAAAAAAAAAAAAGAAGTGGAGCCCACCTCCCAGTATCCATGGCCTCAGCAGCGCCCCTCTACTCTGACTCTGGATTTAGCTACATGACTTGTTTTGGTAGCAAGACAATAGCAGAGATGGTGTGAACAGAGACTCAGAAAATAGCTGGGGGTTGAGACTCATTCTTGCAGCTCCTGGGACCATCACCAGGCAATCCAGGCAGGCTTGCCACATGGTACCCATGGGCCCCATCGTCCCCTGTACCCTGCGAGTCAGCCTTGTCCCAGAAGCAGAGATGCTGGCTGATGAGCTAGCTGAGGATGCTGGCTCACTGCAGACACAAGATGAGCCGGCTGTGATCAGCTGAGCCACAAATTCGAGAGCAAAAATCAGTGTTTGTTTTATAAGCTGTTAGGGGTGGCTTGTTTAACCAGTACCTGTTCCCTCACCCCAGGCACAGAGCTTAATGACATTACTTAGCCTGTTAGCCTCGAAGTGGGGCAGGAAGAGTGGTTCTAATCACGGGAATGGAATGGAAGTGATGTGTCATTTTGAAAGGGACAATTAAGAAAGGGAGTGGCTTCTCGAAGCTCCTTCTCTTTTCTCCTCTGTAGTGATCTTGGAAACTAGGTGCTTCAGATGGGATTATCAAAAATTTTACTATATATATAAATACACACACACAGACTCATACATATATGGGTATATATAGTATATGCATATGGGTGTGTATATATATATATATATATATGCCCTTTCTGATTGAAGGGAGTTGGAGAACACAGTTAGCCACAGGTGTTGTGTGTTGGAGCTGCAATTGTGTACATCTCTCCCCATCTTCATGTTCAATGTCATGTTGTTAACTTGAAATTGGACATAGTGGGAACACCATGGAAATCAGCAAATGCTACAAGTCAGGATTTTCCCACTTCAAGAAAGATGGTTATTAAACATTTTAAACACTTGCAAGCATACCACTGGCTCATGTCCAGCTGCCCCAGCTCTCTGGTACCTCCTTGTTACTCTAGGCTGGATGACATATATATCATCCCATTCTGATACTTAGCGACCCATCATGACACACAATGCCAAGGGTGCTCACACAGACCCTTTCACTCTCAATCCTATTTTTTAGATGTATTAATGCAAAGTAAGTAAAACAAATTAGGACATTTAAGTTCAATTTTTTTTTTTTTTTAAATCTCACAACCCTAAGAGCATGACCTCAGCCAAAACCCCGAGTAGGACACTTAACTAACTGAGCCACCCAGGTGCCCCTCGAATGCTATAACCTTCCATCTGGATATTCCAAGGAGCTGCACCATTCAGCCTTGGGCACAACAGGACCCAGAGTGATGACTGGTCGATGAGGCCTCTGTACACGTTCCAGCAATAAGACTCCGTCAGGGACTGTCCCTTCCTCAGATCCTCTGATTCTGACTTACAGTCAATTATAAGTGAAATTCTAGACTGTGGGTACTAACATATTTTAGCTTTTCACTAGCGTGCCACTGGTCATAGTGTTACTGTGAATCTCACCAGATTTGAAAAAAGGTGATTTCTTAGTCTTGGTTATCAGTATGGCTGTGAGTTTCTCTTTATTCTTTCTTTATGAGAGCGTTAGTGAGATGTTAGGAAGGTCCACAACAAGGCTGCTAGACAGGGGACCCTTAAACTATGATGATTTTAAGGTCTTTGGATACTTCAACTGACATTCCCGTAGCTAATTAAAATGTCTATATGTAGAGTCACTTCAAATTTACTTTTATATGTTTATTTTTGTTTTTAGTATTAAATGGTAGACAAGCAAACATAAAACTTTTGCTTTAAATTCAAGAGGGAAATCACACATTTGAAAATGAAATTAAATAGCCGCCATTTTCAACAAATTTTGGACCTGATGCAATGAAGGACTTTGGTTGCTATATTTGATGAATGCAGAGTTAAATAAGAGTTTTTGACTCTATTGTATTTTGAAGTAGGAGATTCATTTTGAGATACTTAAATTATTGAGGAAAGTGAGAAAAACAGATTTGAGGGTTTGAAAGAATAGGTAAGAACTATACTGACTATGAAATGACACGTTCTTTCTTTACTTTGTCCAAACCTGTCATCAGCTGTAGGGCATGGAGAGAGTCACAATGCTCGACTTTGACTGTACTTCGACTGCACTAACTGTGCAGAACACTGAGATAAACACATAACACTTTCAAATATTGGCTGAAGACTTTAAGGATAGCTGCCTATTTAACCCAAGAAATCAAGACTCAAAGGAAGAACACCGTATCCTTTATTTTTTTCCAAAAGTGACAATGTAACAAGTATTTGATGGAAATTTGTCTCTAAAGACTGTATTATGAATGCCTGGCATAAGTTGGTAAATGTCTCCTTATTAATATAAATGTAAATATCAAGGAGTCATGGGACTTATTCAAACTGGAAGATGAAGACATAAAACAATAAAGGAATTCAGTTTGGGATAATCTAAAACACAAATAATTTTAAGATGTTCTGAATATTTCTTCTTCCAATGAGGCTCCACAATCAGAGACACACAACCATTTAATCAACAGAGATAGAGAAACAAAAATAGCATGAATTTTATCATGTCTGTCTCTATTCTAAATATAACTATTATTTGAAATATATATATTCTATTTATATACATAAATATGTAGAATATATATTAAATATATATATATAATATAAAATATTTTAAATTGAAAAGTTACACAATCAGCTCCTCTTTTTAGTTAATTCGGCCATAATTGGATTCGAGAATATAACATGTCTCTTTCAATTAACTACCTTCTTGTACCTTTTGTTTGTGCTGTTTTGGCTCTGGCTATTTTATCCTTCCTGTTTTTAATTCCCATTCCAGGTTCTTATAGAATACTTTCATTCTTTTATCCCCCCAAGACTTTTCCTCCAAGCCACTTGTTTTATGTTCTGCTCTTAGAGACTGAAGACGAGAGTGTGTGCGCACACATCAAGGTGTGGGACAGGTGTCAGTGGCATCCACGTAATGGGAGGGTGAGGATTTGGGTCTGCTGTGTGAGGTGGTATAGTTCTGAACATGAAAGCACGTGTATGCATACACTCACATATCAACCCCCAAATATTTGCCAAGCGCTTATCATATTAAAGCTATAATGGAAACAACTGGAAGTAGAGAATAAAGCGACCAAACTGAATTGGGGTGTCAGAGATCAATCACTGTATTGAGGAAGTTTTGTTTGACCTGATTTTGAAGGCAGGGGCATTAGATAGGGGTCGAGGTGGGGGGATGATGCAAAGAAAACAGAAAAGACTGAATTAAGGGCTGAATTGAGGAAAGTCAGATTTGGGGAGGACAATGAAGGTGCATCCTAAGTTTCGGAGGGGCAGGAAAAGTCCTATTTCTATGTGGGACGGGTCAGGGAGCGGTGTGTTTGGTTTCTCAAGAAGAGAGGGACAAGGTGCTCATGAGAACAAGTGGGCATGTGTCTGTGGGACTCTTTGGGACCCTCCTGAGATGCAGAAACAGGGCTGGAGCAAGGCGGGGAGGTTAGATTACAGGGGTGCACGAGCACGGGATTCCTGGACCGACACACAGTGCTCTGAGACAAGGGACAGTGTGCTCACAGTAAGGATAGTCATTTCCACGACTACGACCACTGCATCCCACACACTGTGCTAGACATTTTATGTGCATCATTTCTAATCCTTACAAACCCCCCAAAGATGTCATTATCCCCATTTTTCAAGTCAGCAAACTGAGGCTCTGGGAGATTTAGCAAATCGTCCCAGGTTCTCCTGGGCCAGTCTCAGCCGGGCCACACCATCTTGCCACCTTGATCTGTAAACACAGCAGAGGATGGAAGCTAAACTCTCCTGGGCTCAATCAGTTCTTGAGATTGTCTGCAGTTCCTGGGAAGGCTCATTAATGAGACAGACATCTGAGAAGTGCTTCGGATGTCACTTCATCACTTGAAATACACACATCACACAGTCCACCTCCCCCAACCTTTGCCTTCAGTGGAAATGTTCTCGGAAAGCATTAAAACACTAGAGTAATAATTTTGCCACCGTTTGACCTACTTATGATAAGAGCCTATTATCTCTCTTCTTTACAGACGGAGGCATGATGCTACAGAGAGAAACAGGGCTCGATCAGGCTGGGTCTTGTGCACACTTTCATTTTCTTGTCAGTGACTTTCTTTGCCATAATAGATGCCTGCATATGTTTGGGAAGATGGCTCAACTGTGCAGCCACGTCTGTCAAATTGTCAAGAGACGAAAACTCCTACATGAGAGACAGGAGAAAAATGGCTTCTCACACAGGTAGCTGAAGACCGAGGCTCCCGTTTAACAGAACTTTTTATCATGCATTAGAGTGACCTCTTTGTGCAGTGATTGCTTAAGCTAAAACGGAGTTGTGTTTGTGTTTTTTTTTAAGATTTTATTTTATTTATTTGACAGAGAGAAACACAGCCAGAGAGGGAACACAAGCAGAGGGAGTGAGAGGAGGAGAAGCAGGCCTCCCACCGAGCAGGGAGCCCGATGCGGGGCTGAGCCCAGGACTCCGGGATCATGAACTGAGTCGAAGGCAGTTGCTTAACCAACTGAGCCACCCAGGTGCCCCTAAAACAGAGTTTAAACAGCTAAGTAACTGGCTGATGTGAAAAGACACAACTATAACTTTTGCCTTTTTTGAGACGTGCGATAAAGGACACACTGAAGACACTTTCTACGTGGTTCTGGTAATGCCGCCCAACAGCATTGCACTACTGCCTGAAGTGGGGAGAGGTGTAAGCTGTGCAACCAGATGCCAAGCATTAATATTTCAGATGTATCTTTCTCTGTGTCTTCTCAGTTAGAGGGAAGTGACAGGCCCTTCAGAATTGCATGGAATTTCTGAAAATCGTTTGAAAAAAATCAACAGGTAAATGGGTTTATCTAAAGATTGAATAAGCAATCTCCAGAAAATATAAGTGGCCTATGAATCTATACAGAAAATGCTCAACTTTCACAGACTGTAACCAGGGACATCTAAATTGAATGTTATACCTTTGCCCCAATAGGGGTAAAAGTCTGATAACATCAGTTGTGGACAAGGATGCGAAGTTCTGAGAGTTCTTACAGGCTGCCGCTGGGAGTCAAAGGTGCACTAGATTCTGGGGAGCTGGGAGGCAATGTCTCAGAGAGCCTAAGGATGTTTCTCTCCTCCAGCAAGTGCTCTCTTAACTACATCCACTCGAATACTTCTCACCCGTGTGCACAAAAAAGCAGAGACAGGCACGTCATCACTTGAAATACACACATCACACAGTCCACCCCCCCCCCATCTGCTGAAATGAGCATATCAGCAGAATATGTGCAAGAGAAACAGTAGGGGCCGGTGACTCAGTCGGTTAAGCGTCGGCCTTCAGCTCGGGTCATGCTCCCAGGTCCAGGGACAGAGCCCCATGTCGGGCTCCCCGCTCAGTGGGGAGCCTGCTGCTCCTGTTCTCTTTCCCCTGCTCCTCCTCCCTGCCTGTGCCCTCTCTCTCTCTCTAAAATAAATAGATGAACAATATTAAAAAATGAGAGAAAAATGAAAACCAGTCTCCGTGTCCATCAACAGGAGGATAAACGAATGGATGAACAAACAAATCGTGGTCTATTTTTATAGGAGGACGATACACCATGTGGAAATGAAGTGGTTGAAAATATGAGGTAGACTGCATGGGACAGAGTCCCCGTCAGTGGCCAGCTACAGGCCCTTCACCACATTGCTTGAGCTCCCTGGGCCTCCTTTGTTCCACAGCAGCGCCTTGTGGGTGGCACTTCTGTGAGCATGACACGGCGTGGCGGACACACAGGGAGTGGTTCATCAGTGTGAGCTGTCATTCCTTCTAACGGTGGATACAGACGTACTCTTCCCATCTGCGTCTCCACACTATTTCATGATCTTTTTATTTATTTTTATTTTTATTATTTTTTTAAAGCTTTTATTTATTTGACAGAGAGAAACACAGCCAGAGAGGGAACACAAGCAGGGGGAGTGAGAGAGGGAGAAGCCTCCCGCCGAGCAGGGAGCCCGATGTGGGGCTCGATCCTGGGTCTCCGGGACCATGACCTGAGCTGAAGGCAGTCGCTCAACCAACTGAGCCGCCCAGGCACCCCTCATGATCTTTTTAATGCAAGGAAGGGATTGAATATTATATTGTGAAATGGCTCTAGTTTACAAATTATTCACTTGTAAGTACAAGGAAACAAGGTGGTGTTTCTCCAAAGAAACTATCTTATACAGGGGTGACTTGAACTTCAGGTCAGACCGTAACCATCTACTTGGCCCTTAAAAGAGTTCTCAAGCCCTGTAAATCTTCAGAGTTTAATAGGGAACCTGCTCCTGAGTAATCCTGAGGTCACGTCCCACTACACATATGGCCAGAAAGTTACGTTCCTTCTCCACCCACTCCATGAGGCTCCCCAGGGTGTGGAGCGGTGACTCCTATAGATAGAGACGAGGCAAGGTCTTCAGCAGGGATGAAGAAGGGAAAGCTCCCTTGTGTTCCTAATGTGGGAATACTTTGCTTAAGCAGACTTGCTCCTTCCCTTCCCTTCCCATGATCAGCTGCCTCGGGCCCATCTCCCACGGGATGGCCCTACTGTGAAACTATAGTCTCCCAGCCTCACACCCATTTTCAGATGCTTCCTTGGTGAGTGTCTTTAGAACTCTTGAATGAGAGGTCACCCAACTCAGTGGCAAATGGCCATATCTGGGCACTGTGAAAGAAATAGATTAAAGCCAGCCTTCAAGGAGAAAAACAGGCAGATGAGCCGGCAGAAACAAAGATGAGGAATTATGTGTCTTCCCATAGAGAGTGAGAGAAAAACAAATAAAGCATAGCCTTCTGGCATGTCTGACTACAGGCAAATGCTCCCTGTGAGCATAAGATCTCTTCCCTGCAACCAAACAATTCATGAGTGAGACAGAAATATTCACTTAATCCTCCCAGCTGAGGAAGGAGACACTATCCCTATTTTAAAGCAATATGCCCAAGGTCTCCTAATTAATAGCAGAGCTGAACTATGTCTGTCTCCAGAGCCTACTCTGTAAGAGGCTAGAGTATGATGATTTATTCTCCCTCTGGAACAAAGCTGTGTTGGGTGTTACTTCTCAGAGTGAAGTAAGGAAGTCCGTAGCTGGGGAGGCAGGGGTGAGAGGTAAGGAAGTCAGGAGTCACGTGCTAGAGGCAGTTGTAGTACAAAAAGAAAAGGAAACCAGGTCTAGGGCTTGGCTCATCCCTATTCTCAGGCTTTTCCTTGTCACTTGCAGTCATCTTGTTCCCATAGTAAGGACGAAGGGCAGGAAGGGGCGGGACCACAGATGATGAGCATATCAGCAGTGCACAGGGAAGTACAAAGAGAAGCAGAAAGACATTCTAGGCAGGACAGAGGTGGAGAGAAAGGGTGCTTCAAAGGCTATAGGAGGTTCGCTTATTTGCCCTTAAGTTAGGAATGAATTTATAACGAATTGCATAGGTCCCTTGCAGCTAAGTTCCTTAGTAAATGTGGTATGAATTTCATTAATAACTGGCTAAACATGAAAAATGTCCTAGCAAAGTTAAGTTAATGAAGTTAACACGAAGTTAATCAACTAAAAATTTCAACAAGTGTTTCCACAGAGCTCACCATTCATAGCCTAGCAGGTCTTGCTCTGAACTTGTGGTTTCGCAACTAAATTTAAGAGCATATGCATTTTCATTTATTGTGAAAACTGAAAAGGCCACCCTAAGGGTCTCAAATTGAATCTTTTTCCTGCACGGCTGTATTTGACTCCCGATATGGTTATAATTATATAGCTATGATTACACTTAAAATCTGTGTCTCAGAACACAGAGTAGAATTTGTAGTTTCTCCTTGCAGACCAAAGGTGCCTATTTTTTCTTCTATCACTGGCTCTATAGAGCCTATTGTTCTGTAGAAGAGTAAGAAGACCTCTGAGTTTCCTAACTCATTTGAGAGCTCCATAATCAACATACGCAAAGAGGAAGCAGAGATACCACAATGATTGCAACATTGAAAATGAGGGAAAATATGTGTGCGTGTCTGTAGCAATGTAGGGAAACAACAACAAAAAAAATAATCTTGTTGCTCAGATCCTACACTGCTCAGTGGAATACATAAAATCTTAAGTTTTATTGTTGCAAGGTAAAAAAATATACACATATACATATATACATGCATATGTATTTTTACACTGCAGGAACGTGTGTGTGTGCGTGCGTGCGTGCGTGTGTGTGTGTACATGCATACGGAGACAGAGTGAGAGAAACAACTATATGTCAAACACCCAGAATCCCAGAAGCATCAGTCCCACCACATATTTAGCTTAAGTAGTAGGGAAGATTAAGCCACATCAATCTACCTTATTTAATTAAAGTACTTAACTAATTATGATTAGCAGGAAAAACATGTAGACGTTCATACCAATAAAAGAGACTAGGATACAGAAAACAGGATAGCAAATTAAAAAATAAGAAATAATACTGGTGAAGAGAATAAGCACATCCAAAGCAATGTCACCTGAAATAAGGACAGAGATGATTTTATAAAATATTATTTATTTGTCTGTCTGTTTGTTTATTTCTTAGAGAGAGAGTGAGTGAGAGAGAGCATGAGAGAGAAGAAGGTCAGAGGGAGAAGCAGACTTCCCACGAAGCTGGGAGCCCGATGCGGGATTTGATCCCGGGGACTCCAGGATCATGACCTGAGCTGAAGGCAGTGGCTTAACCAACTGAGCCACCGAGGTGCACCAGAGATGATTTTTAAATGTCTTTCACTTATAAAGGCATTGAGTTGGTGGTTTTAAAATTTTTAAGTTTTGAAAACATAAAATTTATGGAAAGACTATTTGGAATAATTGAAATTTATGCATGACTTACTATGTACCATCTTTGGGAACTAAAGTTATATTATGGTAACTTATTTCATGGGCTACCTATTTTTATCTGAGCAGTAGGATATATGGGTTTTTGGGTAAAATATTTTGTGTTTTAAACTTGGGGTCAAATTTTAAAACAAAGTTCCACTCTCAGAACAAAATCAATAGTTCCTTTAATAATCAGATGGGGACTCTGGCTGGCCAGTTCACCAATTCTCAAATACTTATTCTTACCTCATTTTTCTGGTTTATTTCAGTGATGGCAAAATTACTAAGTCAGTTTAATTATCGCTGTTCATATACTTCATTCTAATAAATTCGACTTTCTTGGTTGAGATAGGAATTGGTTTTGGTTCTTTTCAACTATGTCTCTCCTAAGTCTACATTTCTAAATTCCAACCTATTTATTTTACACGATGAAGAAGTTACAAAGAATTCAGAAAGCTGTGGGAAATAACGAAGTCATGGCTAGGTCCTGTCGAGTCTCTGCCACTATGTTGGAGTAAAGACAGGCTGACAAAAGCATCCAACATAATCCAACTTTGATGGGTACTTTCTACGAACAAATCTCAATGTACTGCTTGTTTTAGACTTAGAAATAAACGCTTGTGTAGAAATAGCATTAGTGCCATCATCCGCCCAATTTCTGGTTCCTTACACCAAGACCAAGGGACAAACAGAGCCTCTACTGAATGAGAAGACAGATGAGTGCTTGCATAAGCCAAGAAGGGTTACGTCCTTCTTTCACTTGCTTGTTCTCCTGTTTGGTAAACACCAATTGAGTCTCTTCCATGTATCAGGAGTAGTTCTGGCAGTGACCAGGACCTCTGTGGTCCCTACTGCCATCGTTTCCTCTGGTTGGAGAAACAGCATTAAATAATGAATTATGCCCCTTTAATTTATTTTATGAAAATTATGATGAACACAAAACTATCAGATGATGTGGAGCTGATCGATTCTTTGAGGATGAGGAAGGCTTCCTTAAGGAAGTGACTTTTGAGTTGAATTCTGAGTGGGGCAGGAGAGTGTTCTAGAAAGAGGAAACATGGAAAAATGACAGTGCCTCGTGAAAACAGAAATGCTGTTTTATAAGAAATGCAGGAGTAATGGTTCTTAGAAGAACTGGCTCTTACTGTTAACCTCTAGGCCACCTCTGGAAGGGAGGTGAGGAGGATAAGTGGGAAGGAATTAAAGCAAATATTTATTTTTAATGTCACTTCTATGGTTTAATATATGTTTTAGGAGAATGTAATGTCACATTTTGCTCATTTTAAAAATAAAAAGAAGTGATATATTCTACTGCTTGTCCTTGAGGGTGAGAGATCATAGTTCTAGACAGGAGTGAGTGGATGATTCAGAGGAAAATGTCCTTGTTACCTAGCTTTAGATGGCGTAAATCATTAGTAAAAGCCAATGGGTATTTCATGACCATTTTATGTTATTTTTTCTTTACTTAATTATTTTCTTTCACTTTTAGTTAATTGATGAGTGGCTAATCAATTTTTCACTCAGACATGGAAATGTGCTCTCTATTCACAGCTCATGCTCACTACAACAGATTGATCCCTTGGCCACCCCACTTTGCCTCTGTACTTGTTCATATCGGCCCTTCTGGAAAGCCCGATTTAGGACCAGACATGTAAAGCTGAATTGAATGGAACTTCCTTTGTACTGAAATGCCAGGCTTTATTCACACTCATTTCAAACCATATGTATCATCATTCATAAAAGTCATCAAGCATGCTGCCATATTCACAAACATGTCGAATATACAGGTCTCTTGGATGCCACATTGACATTATTCTAGCCATCATCCACCCACCTCTCCACTGACCTTCATTTTCCTATATCCCTGTATAGCTCTGTCCCCGTATTACACTCTCCTGGCCATTAATCGCTTGCCATCTCAAATCTCTGTGACCAAGAGGCTAACTTGCTTTCTAATTCCATATTGAAACCTTGGAGCATCTATTCACAGGCATTTAATACATTTATTAAAGATTTATTTTACTTATTCACTTGCTAGAGAGTGAGAACATGAATGGGGGGTAGGGTCAAAGGCAGAGAGTGAGAAACAGACTCCCCACTGAGCAGGCAGCTCCATGTGGGGCTCAATCCCAGGACCCCAAGATCATGACCTGAGCTGCAGGTAGGCATGTAGCTGACTGAACCCCCCAGGTGCCCTTTAATACCTTTTAAGCAATATATTCAGGGCCTCAGTCAGACTCTGATTTAATACTCAAACCAGGTCTGATTATTTCTATTATAGACTTATGTTTCCTTGGCATACTTTTTTCCTCTGGATAAAGCACAAGACTAGGAATGAGAAGACCCAGGGGTAGTTCCTGTCCTCTCCATTTGTCTGAGGTTCAACTTTCAGAGCTCACCCAGGCCCTCTGGATCTCCACCTCCTCATCTACGAAGGCTGAGGGAGCATGCCGGTCTTTCTCCACTACTGTGCTGTACCGAGTGAGGGCCTTCCTGGACCTCTTAGAGGAGGACTGAGGACTCCAAGATGTATATTCCCACAGCATCTTGCATTACTTCTTTAAAATCCTCATTACTCTTGTAATTGCAAGTTCGATGCTGGTTTTTCTCCACTCATCCTGAAGTACCCTTCAGTGAGTTCCATGAGGGGAGGGGCTGTGCTTTTCTTGTTCAAGACTCTTAGTGTCAAAAAACCAGCAGCTGACAGATTCCTGAGTAAGTGGAAGTGCGTTTAGGCCAGAAGCTACAATTGCTGTCATTTTATTACTGTCAGTAGCAACGGTAATACTAGAGGTCATTGTGGGAGTTGTGAGCACTGTCACCGTCCAATATACAACAGAAAGAGAGCCACAAAATATTAGATATCATCAATATTCATTGTAAACTCTTCCTCTTTTCCTCTCCATTCTTCTAACTGATAGAAACAAATAACTATGTGATTGAAAGGCTGTATGAATGTAGCTCCCAGTAATGGTTCAGAGTACAATATTTGGCTTCTCACACATTAATCCTTGAAACGCACCATCAGCCACCTAGAGAATGACCCCAAAGAAGGAAAGAAGGTGTGTTCTTATCCTGAAGCAGAAGACAAAGCCTTTTCAAATTTTGGAGAGGGACATAAGAACTGTGACATCAGTCGTGAGAAGAGGATTTGTAACTGAAAACCAGAGTGAAGGAAATAAAATTCTCCAGGAGGAAGAGTCAGTTCTCAGTCCCTATAATGGTGTGGCTCGACTTTTCACCCTTAAAGAGTAAGAGTGAAAATAGTATGGGGTGGAAGGGATACTGCTTTTGGAAAGGTGACATGGTTTTGAAGAAGTATTGTTGATATTTAGGGGCACGGGGTGGGGAACAAAGCAGAGAAGGTGCCATGCCATCCACAAAGGCAAAGAAGGAGTTTATTGGGCTTTAAGTAGAGCTCAGGGCAGTCTAAAGAGTCCACAGGCCTGAAACTTGATGGGACATCCCCGGATCACTCCCGAGGACCTGGAAACCCACATGCGATGAGAGAACCTTGTGCTGGCTGCAGGTGTCCCTGTTAAAGAAGCAGCTCTCTGATGTCACGTTGCTCAGATAGCTTGCAGATGCCAAAGAGACTACCTCTTAAAGATATTCCTTCCCAGGTACTTGGTAAGGTACTCAATTAAGCGAATTGTGATTGTGACTGCCCTCCCTTAAATAATTCGGGCCTTTGTAGATGAATACTTTCATAACATCCAAGAAGACAACAAAACTCTGGGGCGTCTGGGTGACTCAGTCATTAAGCATCTCCCTTCGACTCAGGTCATTTTCCCAGAGACCCGGGGTCGAGCCTCACATCGGGCTCCCTGCTCGGCGGGAAGCCTGCTTCTCCCTCTCTCACTCCCCTGCTTGTGTTCCCTCTCTAGCTGTGTTTCTCTCTGTCAAATAAATTAAATCTTTAAAAAAAAAAAAAAAGACAACAAAATGCTTCACTGATTCGATACTGTCGGCACACGGTTATTACTGTGTGCCGTCATTCACTTGCTATTGACCAAATCCTTATTGCATATCTAAAAAAATAAATAAATAAAAGGCAGGTGCTGGGAATACGGAATGGAGTCAAAATACTGTCCCCGACATCAGAACCATAGACTCGGGCAGACCAACACTTTGGAGATCAGTGTATTCCTTGTACAAAATAGAAGTCCAGACCTTTTTGCTGGGTTAGTTTTAAAAATGGTAGGTACTGCACCTGGAGGCAGGCCGGGGCACGTCCCTGAGGCTTGTTGACATCCACCGCCACCAGCTGCCAGCCACCAGCAGCGTCTTCGTGAAACATCTTCAAGACAAAGAGGGAGATGAGTCAGACACTTAATAGGGAACATCGCCAACTCCTACTTCACGTCTCCAGCTTCTACAGTTTTCATGTTATCAAAGATTTGTCTTTTTATGGATTTATATTTAGAACATGAGTCATTCCAATTATGTTCATTGGAACACCGAAAGCTTAAGTGAATAATAATCATAACAAGAATAATGGCAATAGCTAGCCTGCATTTGCTGAAATTTGCCATGCATCAGGTCCTTTCTGCTTTACACATGCTTTGCATATAATTGCCCAAAGAGTCTTCTGGACAAGACTTGAAAGGAAGCATTTTATCCCCATTACATTGGTGATTGATTATTACATATTAGACCTAGGGGGGAAATACAAATTGAATTCCAAAGCATTATGTCTGGTGTGTATTTGACTGGGAGTGGTGAATTTTTATCTTTATTTAGTGGACATTCCTCACTGAGCCAACAGAAAAATATTCTTGGGAGAAATAACAGAAGTGTGCATGCGGCCCAGGGAAGGAGACTGGTTTTTTCAATGTAGAAGACCAACGTATCACTTAGCAGACTCTGTGGAAATTATTTTAATGGGGCCAAATTAATCTGCTCAACAAAAATTTTATGTACATATTTATGAAGGCAAAAGTAGTTTCTTTTGTCTTAAAATACCTAAGTGATGAGATTCAGAATGGTATAGGATACTAAAATCTGATGTTCATTGAATTGGATAGCTGGATTTTTGGATGTCCGGGTTTTTATCTTACTGCATACTCTACTCCCTTCAAAATTAGTCATCCATCAATATTACACCCAGCTGGGAGACATTTCCCCACTTATAAATATTTTCCCACTAGTATATGTTCTTTCCAATTTCTTTTGTGTGTGGGGGGGGGCAGGGGTGTGGTTGGTAGTGAGGTAAGTAGAATTAAGGATTTTTATTTTTCTAAGCCATTAACTATAAGCTAGGTTTATTCCTGTCCAAGACCAACAGTTTCACACACATAAGTAAAAATTTTCTTTGCCATACTTATTCATGCCCTCACATAAGTCTGTGTTCAAAAGGGTAATTATTTTTGGAAATATGAGATGATGCGAAGATTCCATGCCTAAGATTCCTGGGAGTAGTGGGAGTAGATCATTTGCAGAAAGAAAACTTGCCCTCTATAAAATAAGTGAGGTGGTGAGGGAAAAGAGACAAAATCATAGACCTTAATATGTATTTTTTTATCAGAGAACATTTCTTTAATGGTTAAACTGAGAATTCTCAACAATGCCAGTCTATAAAGATCCATTCAGAAAAATGCTGTCAGATGTTCATGTGTCCTCGAATCAATACTTTTCAAAGATGGCACTGGGGGCTGTTTGCCAAGTATGCTACTTATTTCATACTTTCCAACATACACAGAGAGCACCGACTATATGAATTCTACAAAATACTATTACACACATGCTCAATTTAATTATTTCATGAAGCAGTCTCCTGATTTATTTTTACATTATGCCATGCTCACCGCAAGCGTAGCCAGTGTCTCTGTCCATATATACCACATAAATATTTTTAAATGACAAAATGCAGGTGCATATTTTCACAAAGATTCTTTGATCCAAGATACCAATTACAAATTGTTTCTCTCAGGTTTCCAGTACAGGATTCTGATTCCCTTTAGAATGAATTTTGAAAGGTGCTCTTAATGGCAGAATCAAGAACCTCCCCATAAAAAGGCTCATTCTGAGAATTTGTACGTTGGTTGAAATGCTAACATTTTAAAGTGCCTTTTAAAGTTCCTGTCAAAATTCTGGGTGCCTCCTTTTAAGGAGAAAAGACAAAAGAAATCCTGTCAGTTGCTAGCTAAAAATCTTCTGTACATGCATCCTCTATTCTCTTATCATGGCACAAAGGATCCCTGGGGCATATATTCACTTTGATCAGTAGAAGACTAATTTTCTCTGTTAAATTATTTTTTTCCATTGACCAAAGTCAAATGAATCAATTTAATTGTTAGGAAAAGTGTTCTCTCAAGATTACTTCTTTGTATAAAATGAAGTGAAGGCGATGCAAACATGTTCGATGTCCAAATTCTCCTTAGTCCCCTGAATTATAAGACATTTAGATTGGTTAGTGTAACAGTATTTAGATTGGTTAGTGTAATAGACAACAGGATATTCAAAGCCAGCAATCCTCAAGGCTCAAGTCCTGAGCTGCCAATTGCCTCTATATCCCTCAATCTGACCCTACTGGACCATAATTAGGATATACAGTTCAATACATACTGATTGCCAGAGCCTGCCTTGAGTGTCTTTTTAGCATACACAACAAAAACGTAGGCTTCGTGGCCCTAACGTTGGACAGTTCTTTCAGTTCTTCTTCAGGCAAGGTGAAATCAGCTCATCTCCACCATGAAGCAGTGTAGATGGGAAGACCACATGGCTGGTGATGTATGTCTGAGGTGAAGCATCTGAGGAGTGTAAAGGTCTGAGCTAGAGAGATGCCAAGTCCAGGACGTTTTCTACTAGCACGTCTGTGCCTTCCAACGTCCAGCCTGGCAGCAATACCCCTGTGCACGTGTGGCGTGGGTAGTCCTAGTGTGGCCTGATGCAGGTGCCCCCGGATCACAGATGAACGAGTCTCTTGAACTTTAATACAACAGCTAACTGAGCGTGTAGCAACAGTGACCCATGGCTAATAATTATGCAGGTATGAAAGCCACTCTCCCCATCAAAACTCAGGTAAAGTAATGATTACTACTCTGAAAATTTCCACTGCATTTTCTCTTTGTTTTCCTGTTACATATTGTATTATGGTTCCCACAAGTCCTTTGACATTAATTTTTTTCTGTAATGTGTTTCTATGCTGTGGGTTGAAGGTTGCTTTGGTACTAAAAATTAAAAACAAAAAACAAAAACAAAACTGCCCAGTTCTCATCACTGGTTCTCTTTTGCCTCTAAACAGTCCATAGTAGAGCCAATTCCTCTTAAATTGCCTCTGAGATCAGAAAGCCCTTTCCTTATCCTGTGAATATGTATAATTTTCTCTCTAAACATACGGCCTTCTTGGAAGAGTCAATGGACACAAAGACACCCACAAGTTCACCAAGCCTGGGACCCCCTTGGCTCTTCTAGAGGATAACTTAACACAGAACAACTGCAAACTTTCCACATACTGAAGACTGGCAAGAAGTGTCACCATTTCTGAAAAGCTGTGTGCTTGGGGTGCCTGGGTGGCTCAGTTGGTTAAGTGACTGCCTTCGGCTCAGGAAGCCTGCTTCTCCCTCTCTCACTCCCCCTGCTTGTGTTCCCTCTCTGGCTGTGTTTCTCTCTGTCAAATAAATAAAATCTTTAAAAAAAAAAAAGGAAAGAAAAGCTGTGTGCTTTGCGATAAAATCACCATCTCTGATTTATTTTCTTAATGTCTACATGTTTTATTACAATTAGAAACTAATCCCTTGGTGTTTTAAACTATTCAGTGAGAGGCTCTTGTGCGCAGTCTGTCAGATGCTACAAATGTAACACAATCACAGGAAATAACACCCCTCCTTTCCTCGGACACAAAGCCTCTGGGCCACTCGCCTGGCGGTAGGCGAGGGGCTGGGCGGGGCCTGTTGCCAGGCAGCCAGAGTGCTGTTCCACGGAGGCTGCGGCTGGAGTTCCGGTTGCCTAGCAACCGGGTCCTCAGCCACAGCATTTTTCTTAATGAAGGTTTTTCACGATTCTCTGTGTGATTACCTCTGCTGAATACCTAGACGCATTACCTCTGAATTACCAACTTATTCCTCCTGATTAAGTATAATTTTGTATCCAAACCATCTGCACAAGTTTGTTGAACGTCCCCTTGACATTGCATGTTCTATTAGCACTGCTGGCTGATTCGGTGGAGCTTCCAAACACTACCTTTCCAGCTGTGGCTTTATAAATAAGAGTTACTTAATAAGCATGATGTGGTTTTAAAGATATTTTAGGTCATCTCTTAGGAACATTGAATGTAAATCCTGTGCCGAGTTCAGAGACCTATGCGCCATTTAGTTCTCAATGTCAGTAGCAGAAAACACGCCTTCCAGAGGTTGTCACCTGACGTAAAGGACATGCCAGAATGGACCTGGAACTTTATTATTTCTCATAGTTCACTAGAGGAGATGACATAAGGAATAAAAACTAGATGCGTTTTTCTTTTACATGTCACCTGTGACATAACATATAACTTAAAAAAAATCTTTCATGAAAGTTTGAATGAATTGCTTGCCAAAATTGAGTAATATTAATACCATTTCGTCTATTATGAGTTGGTCAGATGATTTAAACTTTCACAACACCATAAAAATGTTGCTTAGAGCTTTTTCAAATATTAAAACGTTTAACAGCATTTTTAGCATATAGTTAATAAAAGTTCAATTTGAAGATTTTCAAAGTAAAATTTTTATTTTAGATCTTTCACAAATATATTTATCCACATACCACTATTTATAAGGTCATATTAAGCTATTTACAAAGTTATATTAAATTTCTCTTAAAATGAATATTAAAATAATAGTCACAAACATTAAAATCATTTCATTCTTGATTCAGGAATTTTCTCTCTCTTTTATAAAGATTCAAACTAGACTAAGATATATAAACCTTCCCTTCCTTTCTCTGAATACAAAAACAGGACCCCCACCCTGGTCCCAAAACATACAAAACCAAAATTAAAAACAAAGACATCGGATCTAGACAGCCCTTCTATGTAATAACTGCCCTCTTACCTATAATTAAATTCTAGGACACTCCCAGTTTCTTGGGAACATAGGGGTATCTTTCTGAATATTTTGTTTTTTCCTCTAAAATCACAAGTATGCATTATGGGGTCTTCTTCATAATTTATCATATTGTGACTGGCTGATTTCGAATGAAATATACTTTCCATTCCCCAAATAATTCTAATCCTATACATACAGGCCATTATATTGGTTTTCAATTATATGAATAAATATTTATAAAAATGGGAAATTCTACAGTTTCCGTTTTTATCTGCAAGCCTTCTGAAGGCTTATAATGGCCAAATCAAATTAAAAGTACAGAGTAAATATGGTGACAAGCTTGGTTTTATAGCGAATCCACCCTGTCACCCAGAGAAGCTGATCTGGTTGGTCTGGGCTTGGGCCCCTGCACCAGCATTATTGAATAGCTCCCCCCATGGGCGTGACCATAGAACGCCTTTCTCGGGGGGGGCTTTCCCAGTCCCATCAAGGCCCACTGAGGGTGAGGCTGGACATGTCCGTGTTCTAGTGGGAAACAACATCACCCCCCCCCATTTGGTTGGTACCTGCGTGGTGGCCGTTGATGTCGTACTGCTTCTCGATCCCCACATCTGTTGAAACTGTACCCTGATCTCGGCAAATGTTTCGATGATGACAGCGATAAACACATTCTGAAAGAAAATCACAAACCATGTTTACTAAAGACGGGGGATGAGGGAGGGGAGGGTAACAGAAAGCAAACAAGAGATCTGCAGAAATGGCTGGAAAACACAGATTTTATTAAGATGAGTTTCTGCGGTACCTTCACAAGCCAGGCCAGGAAGAAGATGAGCGTGATGAAGTAGAAGTAGGACCGCCATCGGGGGAAGCTGTCAATTGCTCTGTACATGAGGAACACCCAGCCTTCCTGGGACGCAGCCTCGTAGACTGTGAATATGCTAGTGCCTGTCAGGACACAGGAGAGCAGACCGAGTTACCGCAGGCTCTGGAAATGGGGCGACACTGTTGAGAAAAACAATCAGTATTTATCCAGGCTCATTTTCTCAATGACAAAAACTCTTTTAAAGGGACTGAAATCACATGCAACATTTGATGGCGCTTATTCGTAGGATTTTGATAAAGTTATTTCTGACTTCAAGCCAGGGCAATTTCACAAGCAATAAAATAACTTTATGTTCTATCTTTAGCTGTTAAATGCACTAAGAGATGGGAAAAGGAAACGAACACTGAAACCAAGTGAAGCTATAATAAAAAATAATGTGTACAGTATAAGCTTGCCACTTGGGGATTAACACTTTGAGTGTGCTGAAAGTGCTTGTTATAGTTTTAGCCAAAATGAAATAAATTTGAGAACTGGGTTTCGTTTGAAGTCACTTTCTCAGAGGGATACTAAATTTCCTTAGGCTCCAAAAATTAATATGATGGAGCCTGTCTTTGGAGTCTGTGGTGCTCACTGAATGCTGAAACGTAAGGCAGCAAATCATCAAATAGCACTTTGTGTTTTCTGGGAGAACCATCTCATTGGAAATGCTACTGCTAACGATGGAAAGAAAGAAAAGCAAAATAACTCAGATTTTTGAAAAAGTTCAGAGAACTTAAAATGCCCTTTGGGGGGAAAGACAGTGTTCAATCCTCACAACATTATGAGGGATGTGTTATTATTTCCCCATTTTATAGATGAGAAAACTGAAGCCCATAAAGAAATAAGTAATTTATCTAAGGATGCACAGATAATAATAGAGGAAGTAGAATTAACCAAGCATTCTGGAAAGAGGCCCTGCATATCTGTGATGACATCCTGCCCCTGACATCTTTCTTTTCCCCATCTGTAAAATGGGTGAATAATATCTCACAAGGTGATGAAGACTAAATAATTTCATTTCTGTAAAGCACTGACACATGATGAGTACTGAATAAATTTTAAGTACTATTACTTACAAATTGAAAAGAATTGCTTAATGTTATTTTGTGAGAAAACACAGCAATAAAAAGTAGAGTGCTGAATTAAAGTTCGTTGTAAAACAAATATGATTCATGTTGTTATTCATAAAACAGTAAACATTCACACCCCAATAGATTCCACTGTTATAAATGGATTATTACAGGATATAAAACTAATATCTATCCATTTACGTTCTAATCGCACAGAAATTTAAAACAAGAATATGCATACAATCAGATGTCCAAACTAAGAGGGGGCTGGTGACCAGCTGCCTCTCTGAGCCTGTGCATGAAGGGAGAATAATTAAGCATCAATGAACCAAAGTCTGCAAAACAGCATAAAAGCCTACTGGCAATTGGGGACAAACAGGACAGAAACAGCCTTGAAAGAAAAGCTGAGAAAGAAGGAAAGTGTATTCTCATTTAGTGAATGCCTATTTTGCTAAGTACTGTATATGAAACAAAACTTCATATAATCATATTTTGTACCTTGAAAAGTTGTTGGCATAACAACTAGTACTTGTAAATCATATTTGGCTTCAAGGCTCTATTATATGTTTAAATGCTGAGGGAACCTCTAATGAGGCAGGTAGATGGGTAGGTGTATATAAGAGAAGGTATTATCCAACACTTCCTTTTACAGAAAAGCAAAGTGAGGGTCACTAGTTAATGAATCTGCCTGGGGTAGAAAGTGATAGAACTAGAAACTGAACCCACGCCATCAGGTTCTAAACCTTAAACTCTTTTTTTTTTTTTCCCTTATCATCTTACTTTTATTTTCTCTTGCTTGAGCCTAGGACCTTCAAGAGATTATATTTGCTCCTACTATCTTTAGTTTGAATGAAGTCCATTTATTTTTCTTCCTGAGGGACTACGGTGGCTAATATAGCAAACAGAGAAACTCACACAAGAAGATGGCCTTTAAGGAAAAAGATTCAGAGAAGGACAGCATGCACAAAAAGTAAAATGTCAACAGAAAACAGAAATCACTCTTTTCATTAACATATGTACTAAAAATGTCCAATATTTTGCTTTTGTGGACTGCATATGAAAGACAATTTTCACATAAAACAAATCATTTATGTCCCTTATTTTCTTCTAGTTATTTGAACTAAAACAGAAATGCGATTACAGAAATCCATTATGAACAGCTGTTAAAGCTTAATAGTTTTACCAATTGAGCATTTACAGGTAAAATACGAGCATTGTCAACGTAAGGTTAAATTTGAGAGGAAAACTGAATTACTTTTCCAATATATGTGCAGGTCTTTCTTTACTGAATATATAGGAAAGATGATATTTGGAAGTAAGTAACAAACAAACAAAAATATAGTATGTTCTAATCTTGTAGAGTTTCCTTCATTTTTCCTATTCTGAGACACAAAAGAAGGAAAAGTGAAAACCCACCATGTGGCAGGGTCTGTTGACACAAAGAGATGAGACATTTGTGAAAATGTAACCAAAAAACTCCCAGAGCAATGCTGACCACTGAAGGAAGTGCTTCCCCTACCTTGAGCTACCCTGGGTCAAAGGCTCGTGAAGAAGCTACCAAGAGTTGCAGGAGCAAAGGCAATTGGGTAAGACCTTCCCCATCACTTTTCTGCTCCTGATTTTGCAAAGTGTATGAAAAGAAAATCCCTTTTGGAAAGATTTCCCAATAGTTCCCCACCATTTAAACGGACAAAAGTCAAATTTATGACCATCTTATTTTCTTTGGTAAGTGGACAACGTTGAGGAAGAAAACTAGGGCTGTTCATGCCTCTCTGACACCCTCCCTCAGCACCCTCTTACCTGAGTCATGGGCAGAGAGGTAGCCCTGCTCATCTCCATTGTTCTCAAGCTATACTCAGTTCTCAGAGCTCCCAGGGAGCCCCACGCCCACCGGTCACCTCACTTATCCTGTGTCTTGTGTCCTGCTATCTTGTTTATCTCCCTCACTAGCACAAATTAGCTGACTAACTTGGTGAGCACTCAAAGTTAAAACAATATCTTTCATGACTGTACCTGGCATTGAGAGCACTTAAGAATTGTTAATAAATTAAACAATTATCATGGTACAAAGACATATGAAGGCTTTTCTCAAATATCTGCTTTTTCAATCAATTCTTCCTCACTGTGAATATCGCACAGATAATTTGGAAGCAAAGGGAATAATTTTATAACTGACTATGTTTTGCTGACTTTTGACATTCATCTAAAACAAATATACATATATAGATTTCAAAGCCCACACAAAATACAAACCGGAGAAGTCTTCCTCTACTGTTTAAACAACATGGGAAATTTCTAGAAAATATTATGTATGATACATACAAAATATTTTTCTAGATACATCCCAGAACACATTTAGTTTATTTTAATTATAGAAGTAAACTTGTTAGCTGAAAAGACCACATTTTGTTAAATGAATAATGATTCTACAACAGCATGTGGGGATAGAATGCATTCTCTTACTGCAGAATGTGGTGTGCTCCAAAAATATCTGTGCAAAGCTACTGGAATTGTACCATGTTCTTGGACCCCAAATTCTTAAAGTACAAATTCAAGTTGTAGAGGAAACAAAGTCACAACGACCCTCAGCTCATCAATTCTCCTAATTTCATTCATTCTTCTTGACCTCATCCATCGATGATTTCAATTCAGTGGATAAGAAGACCCACTAGCCTACATCTAGAAAACAAATACCCTGGAACTTTCCACAGGCTGCATGCACTGAGACATAGCAGCATATATATTTTTTATAGCTCTGAACAAAATTATATTTCCATTGTTTTGACTATCCTTTGTATTACATTTATTGCTTGGCTATATTCTGTTCTTTTCCCATAAAACAGTGACTATTCCCTGTTGTTTCTTCTAGTCCTAGGTTACACACCACCATTGAGTCATTCAACTTCCAAAAACAGGGCCACAAGATTATGGTGACAACTAAGTATAAGCTACTAAACTGAGGTCTCACCATCAGACTCCTCTTCAAACACAAAATCTATCCTAATGATGGCGATACCCAGTCCATTGTGAAAAAATTGGGGCAGTTAGAGTTGGTGATATAGCCTTGAGACAGATCAATAAGTAAGTACATCATGTCCTAGTATGAACAATAACCTTTACCCTCATGCTCCGAATTCCCAATAGAACTATAAAAGTTCCTTTTAGGACCATCCATTCCATCCTCTCTTTCAATATTAGGATCCTTGGGTCAACATTCCTGAAATTTAATCCCTCCAGTGATATGGAACACACATCGTCTTGAGGCAGCCCCATTCCAGGTCAGGCAACCCATCCCATTGGATGTTGGCTCTGGCTCCGTCCCTCTGGAATCTGCTCTTAGCTTTGCAAAGCAGGAGTCTGGAAGTGGTCCCCATATTTCCAGTGAGTCATCCATCCTTCTACCTAGGTCATTCTGCTAGAGATACTTGTCTTCTTATCTGGTCCTTCAACCTTTTCAACCTGTTGTACCAACTATGAAACTGACCTCATTGTCTAGCTTCACTAATCACCAGGGCACAGATTCTCACTTATGGGGACACAATGACAATATTCTCAACACTCAAGAACATCAGTTTCCTCCCAACTTTTCTAAGTCGCTCTTTCTGTTCCTCTGGCTAACTTTGATTGGCTCTCACTCTTTTTGGAGATCAGCTGATTGACTTTTCCTCTTCTACATTCCAGGTTGAGCATCCCTCCTCAGTTGGAAGGGAAAATTAAGTTACATGTTAATCTACCACTACACATGAATGTCTGTGATCTAAAAGTGCATTCAATAATCTGCTCTTAACCAGTATATTTTACTGTGAAAGGATATAATCCCCATCCTAGACTCAAAATGGATGCCTATTTCAGCAACTACAGTTGCAAGGACCAAATATTCAGTCCTAAAAGTGGGTTAAATAGGAGAACTCACATAAAGAGGTTGATCTTTGCATGCTTCCATTATTAGAAGTACAATTTGTTCAAGATGTGATGCATGGTGCTTCCTTGGTCTTCATTTGCTTGGTCTTCATTTGCTTGGTCATGTCTGTATTTATATAACTTACTCCCCAATGAAATTTTATTTTTAAATTCTAGAACTCTTCATAGAGCAATATTGTAATGAAACCACGAAACTAATAGAAGAGACTTCCATAGTTTAAGGGGGAAACTCACTGAAGCCACTCAAAGGTAAGTTGTCCTATCTGTTTGGACTTATGTACAAATCACTGCTATTTAAATCCTGAAGTATCACTGGCTTCATTGAAGCTCTAAACCAGGGTTCCTCAACTTTGTCCCTAGGGACATTTGGATGAAATAATGCTTTGCTGTGGGGGCGCTGTTTCGTGCCTTATAGCAACTCTGACCCCTACTCACTAGATTCCAACAGCACTCCCAGCCCCCAAGGTGGGAAAACCAGAAATGCTTGTAGACATTGCCCCGTATCCCCTGGGGGGCAAAATTGCCCTTGGCTGAGAACCACTTTTTTAACTTGACAGTCTTTCTTATTCTGTAGCTCTGTCCTGTGGTGTCTACCTAGCTCAGAACCTCACATATGATTTGTCTTTATTAAGAATTCTGAGCTGAACTGAATTTCCTCTCTTGACACAGAGGAAAATGGAACAGTTGTGGGATTTCTCAAAATTTCTCCTTTGGCTTATTATAAGCGGTTTGGAGGTTAAACAATTTCAGTCCAAAGGAGAGACCTAAAAATGCATTTCTGGACTGTATTTACAGTAGTCTGCATTTGAATTTGACATTTTATTCATCTCTAAAGATTTTTGAAGGCTAAAAGCCTAGATCCTAAGACATCATTTGTTTATAGAAAATATTTGCCACACAGAAGATAGTTCAATAAAACCATTACATTAATATTTATGAGTTTTTTGTTGGAAGAAAAAAAAATCTTATTTCTTTTTTACTTCCTGCAATTTTATAAGACGCCTATACACACATGCATCCCAGGGAGGAATATTTTCATTTGAGGAATGAGATATTAAAAGTATATTAATTAAGTTTTAAAAAGAAAAATCACGTGGTCTGAATGAAATGAGTGGCACAAAAATTTTCCTCACCAAAAATCATAGTGGCACTTGCTGAATCATTCCAACACAAACCACAAACACACATGTTTTACAAGTTTCACAGCTGAGTCAAAAGGAGGCATTCACCACATTCAAGACAAACACAGAAAACAGACTCATCTGTGGTCCACATTCACGGCTCGGGGCTGCTGGGGCCATGAAGCAGAGTGTCGAAAGGAAGGCTGCGGAACGTGTGTGACACGCAAGGGCGTAAGTCTCAACAGTGGAATCTCGGCAGCCACGACCGAATTTCAAACAGCATGGCAGCCTCTCTAATTCAATTTCAACTCATTGCTTGGGGTCACCTTTGACAACAGAATCTACGCTGAAATCCTTTTTGTTTTGGTAAGCTCCTACTCTCTTTCACCTCTGTAATTTCCTGGCTCTCTGATATAAACTTTCTCCCACACATTTTAACCACACACTTAGGCTATTGTGGTCAACGGTCAGTTGTTAAGATCCACTGTAACATGCTACAATATGGCTTGCTCCCACCAGATTGCCCCACGCTTCCTCATCCTTTACCTCTTCACAGGGGTACAAAATTTGTACCTGAGAGTTGGATCTGTGTGGTAATACATTTTACCCAATAATGGTTATTATAAAAGCAAACACCACAGAGAGATTTTTATTCTTACAGTGGACACCTGGGTTCAACGTAATAAAGCTTCGTCCCTAAGGCTGAATGTATCCACATACAGGAAATGTGAATCAGGTCAGTAGACCAGCATTGCCAAGAAAGACCCATCCTGAATTATAGAAGTTTACCGAACAAAAAACCAGCTAGAATTAAATTACTTGGGATGAATAAAACCTTTATGAACAATGTTCTCTATTCCTTGGAATCATGTTTAATTTTACTGAGATACATATGCAAAATAATGAATTCAATATTTGAATTCTATATTTTTCTTTATAGACAGGGATATAACCTTATGATTATAATAATCTACATAGAACTCATCAAAATGATCATCTAATGATCTACACACACTCAGCCTGAGAACTGCCATGTGGCCATCAAAAAAGCAAAACAAAAAACACTTTTTATTTGCTCTTCTGGAAGAGCATGTAGCAAACAGAGAATTTTTTTTTTACTCTAAATGTTTTAATTAAAATGTATTCATAAATCTTATGTGTTTATCTAACTTTTAGCTTTGTTTTTTGTTTAGCTTTTTTGTTTGCTTGTTTTGTTTTGTTTTTACTGTTAAGCACTCTTTTGGCACCACACTGCCTCACTGATGAAATCCCTTTGTTCCCTTAAACCTCATTCACAGCACTAAAGTTCTTCAGTGGCATCAAAGGCCCTCTAGTTTATATACACTTTCTAAGTTAAACTTTTTAAAGATGCCATAAGGATTCTTAGTTGAAATATATTTCTTTAGGGCGCCTGGGTAGCTCAGTTGGTTGAGCGACTGCCTTCAGCTCAGGTCATGGTCCCGGAGACCCGGGATCGAGTCCCACATGGGGCTCCCTGCTCGGCAGGAAGCCTGCTTCTCCCTCTCTCACTCCCCCTGCTTGTGTTCCCTCTCTGGCTGTGTTTTTCTCTGTCAAATAAATAAAATCTTAAAAAAAAAAAAAAGAAATATATTTCTTTAGATATAGTTTCTAAACTCCCAAGTCTAAATATGAAATACTTCAAGAAGAGGAGAGGTGAACGCCTTAACTATAGTATTCACAAATGGAAAAAGAAGTGTTGACAAGGCCGGATGCTGACATTGGCTGGAAAATTTAGGTATTAAAGTAGAGCAGTTCCAAGGACGCTTAGCCCACATACCAATGAAAACACTGCAAGCCTCTGGTGCTGGGCTATTTCCATGTAGGCTGGGAATGAAAGCAGCACAGGAGAGGTCATGACAGATACCTGTTACTCTCTG
Source organism: Spilogale gracilis (assembly GCA_004023965.1). Classification (NCBI taxonomy): domain Eukaryota; kingdom Metazoa; phylum Chordata; class Mammalia; order Carnivora; family Mephitidae; genus Spilogale; species Spilogale gracilis. The sequence continues at coordinate 6,529 of PITA01021097.1, read as the reverse complement.
CCTTTCAGGAGACTTCACTTCAGATCTAGAGAACTTGTTGGAAATTTACTTTCTGTTAGTTGACTTAAAAAAAACAAGCTTAGCCACAATTAGCTTTTAGTTACATTCCCTAGCATTCAAATTGTCCACTACTTATCTACTGACCTTGGGCCAGTTAACTATTCTGGGCCTCAGCTCCCCACAGAAAGAATATAGCAATGGTGTTATGTGCTGGTCACTGCTAACATACTAAATAAATGTTATATAGTAGCCTTTTAATTTTCTCAAAAAGCAAGCAATACTTACCATGACAGAAATATGGTTTCTTTTAAAGCATTTGAGCTTTGTCACCCATCTTTGAAAAATTTACTGGAAACTACAGTCAAAAGAAATGAAGGCAAAAAGGCCAGAGTTTCATGAAATTTTTAGGGAATTAATAGCTATGGCATTAGATTTTCATAATGATGCAAAATTAGAACCAAGTGTTTGGAAAAAAGGACTAAGACTTTCTTGTCTTCGTATTTGGTGACACACATAGTTCACATCTCTGTATCATCATGCATAAGCAATGAAAAATAAGAATTAACTGTAAGGTAAGCCTGGTCCCTCTACCTCAGAATAATCACAATAGTGAGAATTCATTTTAATTTTAATAGGAAGGCTGACTGACTTAGTAAATTAACATAGGATCAAAAGATCAACTGAAATTAGAAACAAATAATTTGATATTTTTTTTCATAGAGGCATGTTAAAATTGAATCAGGTCTAAGTGGGAAAGAAGAAAGAGAGTTGAGTGATATTAAACAAGTAATTTACAATAAATATGAGTACAAATAACATATGGCTTTAAATAAAAATAAAGTTCTTAAATAAAAATATATAATAAATAAAAATAAAGATCTTATTTCTGCTATGATACACATAAAATGCCCATGTTTTATAAGAAAAAGATTTAAAAATTTATATGATAGTATAAAACTAAAAACAAGAAGATGTTGGTGAGTTCTACCGAACATTTAAAGAAGAGCTAATACCTATTCTTCTCAAACTATGCCAAAAACTAGAAAAGGAAAGAAAACTGTCAAATTCATTCCATGAGGCCAGCATTATCCCGATAGTAAAACCAGATACAGACACTACAAAAAGAGAGAACTAAAGACCAATATCTGATGAACCCAGATGTAAAAATCCTCAACAAAATACTAGCAAACCGGATTCAACAATACATTAAAAAAATCATTCTTCACGATCAAGTGGAATTTATTCCTGGGTTGCAAGTATGTTTCAATATTTGGAAATCAATCAACATCATATATCACTCAATAAGAGAAAGGATAAATAACATATGATCATTTCATTAGAAGCAGAAAAAGCGTTTGACAAAGTACACCATCTATTCATGATAAAAACCCGCAACAAAACTGAGAGTTGCTGGGGGATGGGGGAAGGGATAGGGTGGCTAGGTTATGGAAAAAATAAAAGTTAATTTAAAAAAACTCAACAAAGTAGGTTAGAGGGAACATACTTCAACATAAAAAAAGCTGTATGTGAAAAACCCACCACTAACATCATCCTTAACGGGAAAAAACTGACACCTTAAGGTCAGGAACAAGACAAGGATGCCCACTTTCATTACTTTTATTCAACATGGTACTGGAAATCCTAACCACAGCAATCAAAAAAGAAATAAAAGGCATCCAACTCAGTAAGAAGGAAGTAAAACGTTCACAATCTGCAGATGGTGCGATAGTGTCTATAGAAAACTCAAAGACTCCATCAAAAATCAGCTAGGACTGATAAATGAATTCAGTAAAGTCAAAGGACAAAACCAATCTACAGAAATCTGTTGCATTTCTATACACTAATAATGAAGCAGCATAAAGAGAAATTAAGAAAACCATCTCATTTACAATTACACCAAAAATAATAAGAGACCTAGGAGAAAACCTAACAAAAGAGGTGAAAGAGCTGTACTCCAAAAACTATAAAACACTGATAAAAAAAAAAAACCTGAAAACAACACAAAAAACTGGAAAGACATCCCCTGCTCATAGACTGCTAGAAGAAATATTGTTAAAAGGGCTATACTACCCAAAGCAATTTACAAATTCAATGCCATCCCTACCAAAATACCAACAGCATTTTTCACAGAACTAGAACAAATAATCCTAAAATTTGTATGGAACCACAAAAGCAGTAGCCAAAGCAATCTTGGAAAAACAAAAAACAAAAAACAACACAAAACTGGAGGTATCACAAATCCAGACTTCAAATTATATTATATTACAAAGCTGTAGTAATCAAAACAGCATGGTACTGGCACAAAAAACAGAACAACAGGACAGAATAGAAAACCCAGAAATAAACCCATAATTATAGGTCAACTAATCTTTGATAAAGCAGGACAGAATATCCAATGGGGAAATTACAGTCTCTTCAACATATGGTGTTAGGAAAACTGGAAAGCAGCATGCAAAAGAATAAAACTGGGCCACTTTCTTACACCATACACAAAAATAAAATGGATTAGAGACCTAAATGTGAGGTCTGAAGCCATAAAAACGAGTCAGTAACTAACAAGCATAGGCAGATAGTAACTTCTCTGACATTGGCAGTAGCATCTTTTAGATAGGTCCCTGAAGTAAAGGAAACAAAAGCAAAAATAACTATTAGAGCCACATCAAAATAAAAAACTTCTGCATAGCAAAGGAAGAAATCAACAAAACTCAAAGGCAACCTATGGAATGGGAGAAGACATTTGCAAATGATGTATGATAAAGGGTTAGTATCCAAAATATATAAATAACTTATAAAACTTAACACCCAAAAAACAAATGGGCAGAAGATATGAACAGACATTTTTTCCAAAGAAGACATATAGATGATCAACAGACATGAAAAAATGCTCATCATTACTTATGGGAAAATGCAAATCAAAACTACAATAAGATATCGCCTGTTAGAATGGCTAAACTCAACAACACAAGAAACAATCGGTGTTGGCGAGGATGTGGAGAAAAAGGAACACTTGTGTATTCTTAGTGAAAATGCATACTGGTGCGGCCACTGTGAAAACAGTATGGAGGTTCCTCAAAAAGTTAAAAATAGAACTACCTTATGATCCATCAATTGTTCTACTAGGTATTTACCCAAAGAATACAAAAACACTACCTCAAAGGGATATATGTACTCCTGTGCTTAAAGAAGCATAATTTACCATAACCAAGATAGGGAAGCAGCTCAAGTGTCTGGATGACTGGAAAGAAGTGGTATACATATAATGGACTATTACTCAGTCATAAAAAAGAATTTAATCCTGCCATTTGCAATTACATGGATGGAGCCCGAGAGTATAATGCTGAGTAAAATTAGTCAGATAAAGACACATACTATATAATGTCACCTATATGTGGAATTTAAGAAATAAAACAAATGAATGGGGGTAAAGAAAAAGAGAGAGAGAAGCAGACTCTTAATTATACCAGACTCTTAATTATAGAGAACAAACTGATGGTTACCAGAGGGGAGGTGGGTAGAGAATGGGTGAAATAGGAGATGAGGCTTAAGGAGTGCACTTGTCATGATGAGCACTGGGCTGTGTACGGAATTGTTGAATCACTGTGTTGTACACCTGAAACTAATATAATGCTGTATATTAACTATAATGGAATTAAAATTTTAAAAAACCAAGAAGATGTTCTAATATAATTTATGCTAATATAGTTGGGTAGTTACAACCTAATAGGATATAGTAATTAATTAATAAAAATTTAAAACCAGACACGGGGAATTTTTTGCCAAATATCTTCACATTGATGCAAGTGCACAAAAATATTCAGAAAATTTTTATTTGTTGTCTACTTTCCTCCATAAAATCTTAAGGCTTAACACATGTTTAAAGATGGAGTTTTTCAACTGGGTTAAGTTTATTATTTGGATGTGTCGCAGATTCAATTTTAGATTTTATTAAGATTATACTAAGATTAAGAAACATTTTACATACATTAAAAATTGTGTTACTAAGGAAGCAAGATGCTACATATTCCTACTTGGCCAGCATTTCTAAACTAAGCCAGAACTCTACATAGGTGAGATAAGGATGTGAAAAAATAGTAATAAATTAACTTTAAAAAAATTAATAGACATCATTTACTTATAACAGTTTTAAGTTTACTAAAAAATTGAGCAGAGAGCACACAGAATTCGTTTATCTCCTCTCTCTACACACTATCCTCTACCATTAACATCTTGTATTAGTGAGATACATTTGTTATAATTGATCAAAATTATTATTTAATCAAGTCCAGAGCTTACGTTGGGGTTAATTCTTTTAGAGTTAGAAAGGTCTTGAAAAATACATAATATTATGTTCTCACCATTACAGAATCATAAAGGTTAGTTCAACCACCCTAAGAATTTATTAAGCTTCATCTATTTGATGCTCATCACCTCTTGTGAGCCCTTGGCAACCACTGATCTCTTTACTATCTCTACAGTTTTGCCTTTTCCAAAATGCCATATAGTTGGAATCATACACTATATACGTAGCTTTTCAGGGTGGCTTCCTTCATTTAGAAATACGCATTTACTGTTCTCTCTGTCTCTTGATGATTGAGAACTCATTTTATTGCTGAATAATATTCCATTGTCTGGATATATGTCCCATGGTTTATCAGAAGCTGTGCTCTATGGAGGGACATCTTGGTTGCTTCTAGTTTTTATCCATTATAAATACTATAGCTTTATAATAAATCTTGAATTCAAGTATCAGTCCTCTGACTTTGTCGTTCTTCAGTGTTGTGTTGACTTTCCATATAAACTTCAGAAACAGTTTGTTGATATCTATGGTACAACATGCAGGGATTTTGGTTGGGATTGTGTTCAATCTATATTTCAAACTAGGAATGACTAATAGCTTTAATGCACTGTTGATAGGTACATACATGTTAAAGACTGTTTTCTTGGAGATTGACCTGTATGTAATAATGTAATAATCTAATAATATAATGCCTCTCTTTCTCCCTGATGATTTTTCTTGTTCTGAAGTTAGTTTTGTTTGAAATTGATAGAGCTACTTCTATTTCCTTTCACTAGTGTTATCATGGTACATCTTTCTCCATCTCTTTATTTTTAATCTGTGTGTTTATAGTCAATGTGGATTTCTTATAGGTAGTATATGGTTGGGTATTAATTTTTTTATTGACTTTCTTAATTTCTGTCTTTTAATTGGTATATTTATACCATTCACATTTAAGGTGATTATTAATACAGATGGATTAATATGTCCCATATTTGTAACTGTTTTCATTGTACTTTTTTGTTTCTTGTCTTCTCTCTTTTTGCTTTTTCTGGTTTTAACTGAGCATTGTATATGAGTCCATTTTTATTCCTCTCTTAGTATATTAATTACATTTCTTTAAAAATATTAGTGGTTGCCTTACAATTTACAATATACATTTACAACAAATCTAAGTCCACTTTCAAATAACACTGTAACACTTCATAGACAATGTAGGTATCTTATAATAATGTTCCCTCTTCCTCCTGTCTATTAGAACATTGCTGTTATTCACCTCACCTGTCCATAAGCCATGACCATTGTTAATCAATTGTTGCTATTATTATTTTGAACAAACAGCTATCGTTGGGTCAATTAAAAATAAGAAAAATAAAGCATTTTATTTAATTTACTCCTTTTCCTCTTTTTTTAAATTCAAAGTTAGTTAACATATAGTGTATTATTAGTTTTAGGGTTAGAATTCAGTGATCTGTCAGTTGTATATAACACCTAGTGCTCATCACATCAAGTGCCCTCCTTAAGGTCCATCACCCAATTATCCCTTTCCCCTCTAGCAACCTTCCCTTCAGCAACTCTCAGTTTCTTTCCTAGAGTTCAGAGTCTCTTATGGTTTGCCTGTCTATTTTCATCTTATTTTCTTTCTCCTTTCCCTCCCCTATGTTCATGTTTTGTTTCTTAAGTCTTTATGTAGATTGAGTGTCTGATCTGTATCATTTTCCTTCTCTAAAGAACTTTTATCATTTTTTGCAAAGCAGTTCTGCTGGCAACAAATTCTCTGATTTTTGTGTCACTGAGCAAGTTTTTATATTTCCTCACCTTTGAAAGAGAAGCTCTTTGGATACAAAATTCTAGGTTGCTCGATTTTTTCTCTTTCAACACTTTAAATATTTCACTTTACTCTCTTCTTGCTTTCATAGCTTCTGAACAGAGGTCCAATATAATTCTTATCCTTATTCTTCTAGAGGTAAGGTGTTCCCTCCCCACCTTGGCTTCATTTGAGATTATACCTTTTTCATTGGTTATTCTCAGTTTGAATAAGATATACCCAGGTGTACATGCTTGGTATTCTCTGAGCTTCCTTGATGTGGTCTTGTGTCCAACATTAATTTTAGAAAAGTCTCAGCCAGTCTTACTTCAAATATTTTTTCTGGTCCTTCTTCTTTTTGGTCTCCTTCGGGTAGTCCCATTACCTGTATGTGAGACCTTTTGTAATTGTCCCACAGATCTCTGTCATTCTGTTCCATTGTTTTC
>PITA01021096.1:0-33440 GCA_004023965.1 Spilogale gracilis | reverse complement strand
AGGAAATGCAATTTTTAAAGTATTTAAAAAGCTATGTTTACATACTGAATACTCTTTGATTTTCAGGTTTTGAAGTTAAATGACTAAACGCACGATAAAGTGCCATAAGTTGTGTTTCAACATATCTCTTCATTCTTTTATTTGTGTCCTGTGTGTTTATTTACTAAAAAGACAATGTATTTTATATAAAAAGATAAAAAGGCAGTGTGATGCCAGGGAAACATTAGCCATGTCGGGAACTATACTACTTGTGCAAATTATTCAATCATGTGAAAAGTCACTTAGAAAAAGACCTCACCTGGACTCTGTTGTCTAGATAGGATAACTCCTTCTGATATTTCTGAAACTGGAGCTTATACGAGCACCTTATAAGTGATCATCAGAGATGTGATTAAAGATATCCCCAAATAAATAACCCACTGAGGACTTTCCTGAACCAACATTTTTCATCTGGAACTTCTGTTGTTCTTGGGACATCAATGCTGCCTGGAATTCTGCTGTCTAAAATTCCTACTATAGTTCCATATTCAGAGACAAATTCTTACTAGACAGCTTTTGGAGCTCCTCTGCCCACACCCCAGTGAATCTTCCCCTTCTCTCTCCGTCACTGCCTGAGGAGCAGCCACATCTGCCCAAACCATGTGCTTTCTCAGCTGAGTTCCTAAATTCAGAGCTGGGGACCTGATTCCAGGGCAGTCCACCCACGAAACACAAAAATTCCATGTTGTATAGGATCTGAGATTAATCCACACCCTCTCTGGAAATGTGGAATTGGGAGACTGAGGAACTAAACCACGAGAGCTGTGGGTGGCCGAGTGGAAACATAATGCAGAGTGTGGGGGTGGAGGAAGCCACACTGAGTGGCCTGCAGACAAAGCTGCACTACAGGAAGGAAATTGGAACAATTCTTACCCGTGTCTGTGTCTGGTATTCATTAAACTTATGTAGATTCATGTTCATTAATGATAAAAAGTAAGTAGTCATATGTTATTGAATCCCTCCATTAACACTATTATTTTAAGCCCCAAAGAGTAAGCATTGAGACACAAAGTCCTCTGATTATCCCAGAATTCATAACTGGAGTATGACCCCTCTTTCTATGTACATCATCCCTAAGCTAAATGGCTTGGAAAGCAAAGCAGACGATGGGGTGTTTAAGGCACAGAAGGATGAGGTATTTATGTAGTAGAAGGGCCAATAAGTCTGTGGCTCAGTGACTATGAGGAGTCATCCAGCCCTAGAATTGAGGGAAGATGGAGGAACAGGAAAGTCCCACCTGTGTTTTCTGCTTTGATATACCACATCCAGATAGTCTACTCTTTTAAGAGCATGGCTATAGGGGGTGGGGGGATGGGAGAGCCTGGTGGTGGGTAATGAGGGCACGTATTGCATGGAGCACTGGGTGTGGGGCATAAATAAATGAATCTTGGAACACTGAAAAAATAAAATTAAATTTTAAAAAAAAGAGCATGGCTATCCATCATGCTTGCTTGAATTCACTCCATACAAGTTAGAAATCCTAACGAGTATAAACCTTCTCATCAGTGTCATCAATGTCACAGAAAAAAATGACCAAGGCATAGTTCCATATAATAGCTCACCAGTTCTAACTCCCTTCCTCTGGGGAGGCATACCAGACATAAAAAAAAAATAAATGGTCTGCGGTGGTAATGGATTTAGCTGAGACTGGGCCAATGCTATATGCACTGTATCTAAAGTTAAAATTGAGAACCCCATTCCAGTTTTTCCATCAAGAAAGTGTTTGTTTAGGAAAGTTGATTAACCTCAGAATCTCAGTTATTTTTTCTTAAAGGGATGAGACACACACTTGGCTGGGTTGCTACAACCATTAAGACAGATAATGTTTCTGGACTGTAGTAAGTACCCAAAAAAGGTAGTTATTAATAACATTATCATTTCTAATATCTATCCCTTTGCCTGACTCCAAGGTCCCCGGAGACAGACCACATGACTTGTTCCTCTTTGTATTTGTGGAATCTCACTCAAGCCCTGGAACCAAGTAGATGCTGCCTAATTATTTGCTGCTCTTAATAGAACTTCCCCAGACAAAACTGGGACTTACTGTCAGTGAAGTGAGAGTAACAGGCCAGATAGGAGAGGTCTATGAGACCAGACATGCAGGGAGAATACCAGCCACACACAGAGCAGCAGGCAAGTACAGGAAATTCACACATGCAGAGCGCATGGTATCTTGAGGGAGCCATTTCACAGAAAATGGGACGTGGTGAACACACATAAATAGTGAGGACCAGGAAGAGGACATTTGGTAAGTGCATTTCAACAGGCTGGAAATGCCTGAACCCTGATAGCTATCAACATGGGGTATATACAGGCAAGTAGTGACAGCCGCAAGGGGGTCTTTTAGAAGTTATTGTGGCATTCCAGGTAAAATACAGGATGCCCAGTTAAATATTAACATCAAATAAATGATGAATAATTATTTTAGTGTAAGTACATCTTACGCAAAACATTCTCTCTATTCTTGCAGGAGACTTCCCAATCATGTACAACTACAAACTTTCTAATGAAGAGGATATTGATATTCTGATATTCCTAGATAATATTTGAGAAACACTTATACCAAAAAAAAAAAAAAAAAGTCCTGTTTGTTGTTTATCTGAAATCCAGATTTAACTAGCATCTTGTATTGTATTTGTTCAACTGGTAACCTTAAATTAGCGTGTAAAGCCTAGGATGCCAGGCTACGGAAGGAACTACGTATAACTGCAAATGGGATGACTAGACAATCCAAAGATGACAAGAGAGAGGCCCAACCAGATGCTGGAATTCAAACTCAGTCCAAAAAACAGTTCATTCTTCAGGAAGTAATGTAAAGAATCTCAGTGTTTCTAATAACTTAATAGGCTATGTCCAAAGGCTGAACATACCCTACCTTCAAGAATCCAGGATTTCCTTACTTCCTCAGAGCAGGATCTGCATCAGCACTCACACCTGGGTCAGGACAAAACTGAAACTACAGAAATAGGTGGGTACAGGGCCAGGAATGCAAGCAGGTTGCTATTTTTTATATTTCATGTTTCATATTGTTTTAATTCTGTAAACTGCCTAAAATCCCTTTAGAACATAAGCTCAGGTAAATCCTAAAAGAATGAATAAGTAAACAAGCAAAAACATGCTCACCTCAAGGCAATTACATTAAAACCAAGATAAGGAACCCAGCCACTATCTAAGAAGCAGCTTACTTGCTTTCTTCCTATTTGAGTTGGCAGCCTGAGTCCCTTTACCCCTTTAGCCCTTTGATATCCTTGCAGCAGACTTTCCAAATTAAACAGCAAATTAAATTTGCAGTTCCTTTTTGGAGCTTTTGCTTAGACTCTGGAGGATAAGAATTCCGGAGACTAGCTTGGGTTACAATAAGTAAATCAAGCAGATTTGAGCAAAAATATTGATTAGAGCCACTTTCCTAGAAGCTATTTTCCCATCTTAAAGTTTTTGTTACATTCTCCCTAGTTTTTTTACAGTCTTAAGTGTTTATTCATGAGAGACAATATGATTGAATTTCCCAACATTGTCTGGGAGTGAGGGGAAGGAAATTATTTAAATGGGATATTTAAAAAGAATGTTATGGGAAGCCTGGGTGGCTCAGTTGGTTAAGTGGCTGCCTTTGGCTCAGGTCATGATCTTGGAGTCCCAGGATCGAGCCCTGCATCAGGCTCTCTGCTTGGCAGGAAGCCTGTTTCTCCCTTTCTCATTCCCTCTGCTTGTGTTCCCTCTCTAGCTGTGTTTCTTTCTGTCAAATAGATAAATAAAATCTAAAAAAAAAAAAAAAAAAAAAGAATGTTATTATTTTGTAAGGTCCAGGAGCTCTTTTAAGGTGATAGGAATATATTATTATCCACTCCCTAGGTCCCTCCTATACACTATAAACTTGCAATAAATGCTATTATACTTACTTAAGTGACATATAGTAGAAGTTTGACTCAGTTAAATCCATTATTATTCCCATTAACTACACCCTAGATCTGTTCCCCCCAAAAAATCTTTTAATAGCATTTTTGATTATGTTCATTATAAAATAAGGCATTTCTATATTTTCTTAATTATAATAGGTTGCTTCATCTTTCACCTGACACCTGTGCGAGAGGTGCACATAAAGATTGGCCTTGGACACCTGAGGAAAACTTCTTCAACTGAAATAAGAAAGGAATGTTAATAGCAGATATTTGTTAGCAGAGCATTCTTTCTGGGTTCTTTCAAGGAATAACAGTGGCCCTAGAGAGAAAAATCATGGCTATGAAAACTCAGGATCTTTTCATTATCCAAAGATAAAAGTATGAAGCTGATTCAAACACTAAAAGAATGAAAGAAATAGCTGATACCTTCTTCACTCCACACTCTGCCTCTGTACTGTCCATAACTAACTCATTCTTTTTGATTTTCCATTTTAATACTTAAAAATTTAGATAAAGTTCAGATACTGTGACACTTTTCAGTAAGACAAAGTTCCTAAAATTGCTTGCCTTCCCTGAAAAATTATGGACTAGGAATCCTGAATTCTCCCTTTGTTATTAGAAAAGAACAGATTCATTTGGAATATGACAAAGGTAAGAAAGAAAAAAGGAAAAGGAGGCATCTGTTTTAATTTTTCTTCCATTAACAACTCATATGATTATTAATTAATTACTCTCTAGATGATTTTCTGGATACCTGAAAGGAGGTGGCTACAATGGAGGTAGAGATAATTCTTAACTATCCAGACTACAAAATGGCTAAATACCAAATTGGAGGTTTGTCCAACTTGCCTCTTCCTTCTGGAATTCCCCAATTTTGTTGACTATAAAGGAGCTCTTATTCACATCAGACTCAGAAATTTCCTTTTTTCAAAAATAGAAAAATATAAAATACATGCAATAAGAAAAAATGTTTTCTTATTTGATGTCTCCATTGCCTTAATCACTGTTCAGCTGCAAATTAAATAAATAAATAAATAAATAAATAAATAAATAAATAAATAAAATGTGATTCACTCTAACTAGTACAAGCATAAATGATATATTATACATACTAAATTGTTTATAGAAAGAACGTGGAGATTGAAGAAAAACTGCAGACTAAGCTTTTAGTGATGACTTCAAAAACTATACTATAGAAATTGGTTACCAAAAGCACTATGAGTTTCTTCCCCAGTCGTGAAGCAGTTTGATATGAAACATATCAAAAAGTTTATCTTAGAAAGGCAGACTCTTCTATGATTGAGTTTTACTGACAAAAGTTGCTGAAGAATTTAAAAAAATGGCTTTCAAATACATTCTCTCACATAGCTACGTGCAGTTAGTGAAAATAAAAGCACATCTAGGTACAAGCAAATCTGGGAAATGTGGTGTTTAGCTTTCAGTACTTTGTAGTATGGGGAATTCATTAAAAGGAATTGATGCCCTGTGCTATACACAACCTTGACCATCTGGCTACTAAATATCTACACACACCTTCTATCCATGTTTAAAATTTTAACAGGAGTATGTTAACATTCAACATAATGCAACAAGATTACAACAAAATAAAGAACCCTCTACTCCAAAAGAGATGATCCAATATTCCAACAAACACTATACCCATTTCTTAAAAAGAGAAAAAATAACAACTTTAGACAAGATGGATATATGAAAGACTGATGATAGATGACAGACTGAAGAATGCAACATGAATAGCTAATAAAATCTGTGTTTTGGCAACAAGCCATAGTATTTATGATTTCTTCTTTTGTCACACATTTTAGGTGCTTTTGCCTTCAGTGCAACCTCAGTTGGTTGAGATTCTTCAAATGGGATAAACCAGAGATTTATTCCTGAATAATTTGAACACCTAGAAGTCCTAATATTTAATCATAGTTTAACACTAATTTGCCTCCAAGAAACATGGAAGTTGGGGTCACTTTGGATGATCCCATTTCACAGTTCCATAAGGGCCTCTTGAGATTTTAGATCAATCCTCCAACATTTTAGTAAGTCCCATATTACCTTATTTACCTACTGGTTTTAAGTCACGAGATGCTCAAAATGGTCAGGTGTATTCTCAATTTTAAGTTCAATGGAATCATCATTGTGCCTTCTGGTCAAAACCTTCTTCTCTTGTGCACCAAGACCTCTAAACTATAAGAGGTTAAAAGCTGGATGATAAGGAGCAAACATTTCCCTAGTAAGTCACTTAGTATAATTTTGAGAGTTGTCATTCCTGGTCCCACTCCCTGCTTTCAGGCTTCATGTACTCTATAGAAGAAGAGAAAAAAAATGGATTTTTCAGTCTGTAGGATGGAAAGCTAAAACAGATGTTATGTGCAAAGTGTACTTGATGACCATAAACATTAAACTCATCAATATATTGCATTAACTTAGTTTTAACAATTGGTGATTTGGTATTTATTAAAATAAGATTTTGAAATACTACTCTAGCTTGAATACTCCTGAGAAAAAAAGGTTCTGAATGACAGGCTATCGGAATTCACAGAAACGTTCCCCTTCTCTTAAGTCTTCATTTCTAAAAAATATATCCCTTCTGAGTTTCAGATTGTTTATATGAATAGAAAATTGCCAGTAATACAATCTATTCCCCAATATATACTCTCAACTTGTCTGAGACCTGACTACATCCTCACAAATCCTCTTTCCCTTATGTCCTTACTGGAAGTTCCACCCTCAGATATGAACCTGAGAGTCATGTTGTGTGCCTTTTCCTCACTGTTCATTCAATCAAGATCACAAATTCTATCTATATGTAACCTAAAGATCTTTTAAGCCACCTTCTCTCTGCCCACCTTTCCAGCCTTGTCTCTAAAGGTCCCAACTCCCATTCTAAATGACTTTTCATTTTCTATCAACTTCATGTTCATTTCTTTTTCCCATCTGGTTGTTTCGCTTTCCACTTCCATTGTCTAAAATACTCCCCTTCCCACTTACAACCCCCTCCTACATCCCTTCCCTTCACAGAAACCTTTCCTTTTCACAGACACCCACATACCTGATGCATATCAACCTTCAAATTTTAACATTTAAAGTAATTTCCTCCAGGCCATCTTCAGTGAACTCTTACATTTGGGAGATGGGTCCCATTGCATTCTGTCCCCCCACATCATGTCTCCAAATTGTAAAACCTTTTCAGTCAAATTTATGTCTCATTATAATCTTTGCCATGAGGCTGATGGGATAGGCATTAGTCATGTTCATGATGATAATTTGAACCTAATGCAACTATATAAACCCAATATTTTTTTAAATTGAAGAAATTTAAAATTAGTATTAATGCCTATGAAGTGTGAACACAAAATCATGATGTATGACAGTGTTTGTCTTCAAGTCAAACATTTCAAAGGTAATGTTTCATTAGAGATAACACTTTCAATAAGCTGTGATATTAATGGGGTGTTTCAGGTAAACTTTGATTGACAACAGAGGCAATCAGTGACTGGGATGATTACTTGTTTGAGTGATAGTTTGCTTCAAGGCAGAATAGAAAGACCCACATTGGAGCAGAATACCCAGTATGAAAATAGATGTCTCTTCCCTTTTCTGACAAAGTAATTTCCAGCAAGTATCAAAATAAAATGAAACCCAAGAATCCTTGGTCATATTAAGATCCAGATCAAAACTTTGACTCATTGAGGAAGTTTTTATTTTAATTAGTTGTTTTTTTTAATGTTAAATAGTTTGGATTATGGAAAAAGTTTGGGAGCTAAACAATGCAAAATATGTAGAAAGCTTAAGTTGTCTGTGTTACATTGAAATTAAAAGACAAATGGAAATAATTATCATTAGGTTTTGCTCTGATAACTTTCATAGAGTTTTAGACAGCTTGAATGTTATCTGAAGGGAAGTAACAGATTGAAAATACTACAGGGATTTGATATAAATTTCTATCCATTTCTTAGAATTAAAACAGTGCTTAAATTCTGTTTCCTTGATCTGTCAATGAGAACAAGCACATTTTTTCTACTAAGTGCTTATATTAAGGGACACCTGGGTAGATCAGTTGGTTAAGTGTCTGTCTTTGGGCTCAGGTCATGATCCCAAGGTCCTGGGATCAAGCATTGCATCTGAATCCCTGCTCAGTGGGGAGCCTGCATGTCCCTCTGCCTCTCCCCTTCCCCATGCTCTCTCTTTCTCAAATAAATAAATAAAATCTTAAAAAGTGCTTGCTTAAAAAAAAAAGTATTATGGTGATGCATTAAAATAAAAATCAAATATGCAAAATATGATGAGATTATCCAATGAAACCAAATAGATGTTTATAAGATTCACATTGTAATTATATATGCTATTATTGTATAGCTACAAATTAATTTTAACTATATTTTTTACTTGTGAGATAAGAGGAATTATTAATTATAGTGGTGTAGATCAAGAGCAGTTGAATCATTTGAAATCATGTATTCATTTGAAAATCACCACTATTATAGCACATAGCTTTTATAAGAAAGTACTGAAAAGTGAATCTTAAAAATATAACCAAAATCAAACCAACTAACAAAAAACAAAATCAAAGAAACCAAATAATAACTTGAGAAAACTGAAGACAAAATGCAACAAAAGAAAAACTGGGCAGTCTACTAAAGTGAACAGATATTAATTGACAATATATTTCTTTTTCTAAATCAGAGCTCTATGCAGAGAATAGGCAATTCTCTAAGTGGTATTATTTGCAGTTTCTAAAAGGAGTGCTCATGACCTAAACATTTCTTCTTATCATTACAGACATTAAGTTTTTAAAGAGAAAATCTCTATATTAAGCATGAAAATAAACTCATTGGAATGTGATATTTCAGCCTCACAAAAATTTAAAAGAACACCTGTGGTAGACTATTCACAGAAGCAGAGGTAGAA
The DNA here is from genome assembly GCA_004023965.1 of Spilogale gracilis. Classification (NCBI taxonomy): domain Eukaryota; kingdom Metazoa; phylum Chordata; class Mammalia; order Carnivora; family Mephitidae; genus Spilogale; species Spilogale gracilis. The sequence continues at coordinate 24,585 of PITA01021096.1, read as the reverse complement.
GATGTAGAGGAAATGAAGGGAGCCCTAATTTGCTGGTACAGCTAGAGTGCTTGGCAGGAGGTCTTGAATGGTGCCGTTCAAAGATCAACAAAGTACCACAATTTTGGAGAATGTTTCCCCCAAAAAAATATAAAATACAATTTTATCTTATTTTAATGAGTCCTAGGATTGGCCTTTATTTCCATATGTCCAATACATGAGCCCCAAAGAGAGTGTCTTATACCTAAGGCAAGCATACAATGAGAATTGTGTCACTATAACTATCTTTATTATAGGTCTTTCAGGTGGACATCATTAGAACTGACTCTATCATAATATGCCTTTAAAGTGTTGTCTATTTAAAGAAATTATGAGTTTTATGAACTGACTCTGAATGAAGTTACAGAGAAGGACGTTGAATTTCAAATCAGATAGATACCAGACATATTCTGATTCCATCTCTTAGTCATTGATCTTGTAAAAGCTAACATTTCTGAAACTCAGTTTCTTTGTTTGCTAAATGGAGAATGTGATACTTTCCTTGGAAGTTTTCCTCGAATGTTTTATGAGAGTTGAATAATAGTAAGATAATTTATTTAAATTGTTTTACTCATATTTCCTCATTCTCACAAATGATAGCATTAATAATGTTCATTCAAAAGTAAAGATAAAAGTTTAATTAAAGTTCAATGAATATAGCTTCATCTCCTTAACATTCATACCTTTGGGTTCTAAACCATACCCTAAGCCCTCTAAGATCCATAGTATATTATCAGTATTCATGTCTAGGCACGCTCCTCACTGAATTAGGCATTTACTTAAGGTAAAGAATATCTTTCTCATCTAGATATTTTATCATCAAATCTTCTTTCTGTTGTGACAGTATGTTTGCTGAATGGCAGAGTCAGTGCTTATCATGTGTAGGAATCAAGTCTGAGACAAAGAGTTTTTAATATTTGGTATATAAACCTCAGCATTTGATGCACACAACAGAAATACAAAAATAACTGTAAATTAAGCAAAGTTTGCTTTAATTTTAGGGGAAAAGATGGAGAAAAAATAAGAAAAATATTTCTGATAGGGAAATTTCAATAGACCATCATTATAGAGAACATAGAAAATTCACCAAATTTAGAAAGATTGAAAATTCTGATTGACAAAGGTGGCAGTGTAATTAAGAAGAAGAAAGAGCACGAGTGCAGATGAATATGAGAATGATGACATGTTTGGCCTAGAAGGTACATGAAGAGTAAGAAGTGAAGACTATAAAGATGTTTAAGTGAAATCCTGGTAGTGCTGTCCAGAATTTTAGATTACTTAGCTTTTCAGCAAACCTCTTTTCTCTACATCCTGAGTACATTTCTGGACCACATAGTTCTTCAGTTTGTTTGTTTGTTTTAAACAGCTGAAATGGGCTTGTTATCAGAGCTTAATGAGGAGAATGAGGGTGGAACTTTTACTTTCACATCAAAACTTGGTGGCCAGCATAATTTTAAGGGACCAAGTTATGAAATTAGAGAACTTTGTCATCTTAGGTCCGAGAATTTATTTTGTCAAGAAAGGGAGTAAGAATCTGTTTCACCAAGCCATCAATATTTCAAGATTTATCTGTTATGGTGGCTTGCATAATTTTAATGCACTATATTATATTCTATGCTGAGTCATCATGTACTAGTGTTAGAACAGGTTAGAGGCACAATTCTGTATTTTTTTTAAGATTTTATTTACTTATTTGACAGAGAGAAACACAGCTAGAGAGGGAACACAAGCAGAGGGACTGAGAGGAGGAGAAGTAGGCTTCCTGCTCCGCTGTGGGGCTGGATCCCTGGTCTCCAGGATCATGACTTGAGCCGAAAGCAGTTGCCTAACCAACTGAGCAACCCAGGCACCTCACCATTCTGTATTTTTGAAAGATTACTTTGGGGGTGCCTGGGTGGCTCAGTAGGTTAAGCGTCTGCCTTCGGCTCAGGTCATGATCCTAAGGTCCTTGGTTTAAGCCCCACAACAGTCTCCCTGCTCACTGGGGAGCCTGCTTCTCCCTCTGCTCCCCACTCATGCTCTCTCCTGCTCTGTCACTATCTCTGTCTTTCTCTCTAAAATAAATAAATAAATAAATAAAATCTTTAAAAAAATGATTACTCTGTTGATGACTTTAGAAAGAGTTTAAAGAAAGGGTTTTTATTTTTTAAGAAACTTCTAAAATAGAATAAAAAAATGAGTAGGGAACTTCAGATGAGGGAAAATATAGTGAGACTAAAAAAAAAAGACAATCCATTACCTCCAAGATAATTGCTGTTATTTTTCTTAATGTTATATTGGATAGCAATGCTAAAATTAGTAAACTAGCTTCGGAAGTTATCTAAGTTTAGCCAATAAGAGACACTGATATCTGAAGTTTGTAAAATACCACACTTATTAATTTTCCAGATAGTTTCAAATAGATTTAAAAGGAAAGTGTAGAGAGCTTAGAGTATAAAGAAAAATCAAGCAATTAAGAGAGAGGAAGAGGGAAGGAAGAAAGGAAGGAAGGAAGGAAAGAAGGAAGGAAAGGGGAAAGGAAGGAAAGAAGGTGGGAAGGAAGGAAGGAAGAAAAAAGAAAGAAAAGAAAAGAAAGGAAAAGAAAGAACGAGAGAAAGAAGGGTACCATATACTGCTTTGAGTATGATCCTCTATTTAGTAATTGGAAAGCCTCTTTAAACAGCACTTCATAAGCGATGCATGATTGTACTTCTTCATTATTAACTACTCCACAAAATGTATTGATGATAATCTGATACTGGACAGACATTTCTTTTAAAAGATTTTATTTATTTATTTATTTGACAGAGAGAGAGATCACAGGTAGGCAGAGAGGAAGGGGGGGACGTTCTGGGGGCCAGGAAGTAGGCTACTTGCTGAACAGAGAGCCTGATGTGGGGCTTGATCCAGGACCCTGAGATCATGACCTGAGCTGAAGGCAGAGACTTAACCCACTGAGCCACCCAGGCACCCCTGGACAGACATTTTAAAGTCAGTCAATTATTCCTTCCTTTCACTACCATCTACAGTTTACCAAAACTTGCATCAGATTTTCTGAAATGCTCACAACCCACAATAACCTAGTGAAGTACCAGTGTGGTGGAAAAGGACAGAGGGGAAGAAAGCCAAATATAGTCTGGAACTGAGGATAAAAGAAGTTGGTCAAGGAAAGGAAAAGGGGGGGGCACCTGGGTGGCTCAGTCATTAAGCATCTGCCTTAGGCTCAGGTCATGATCCCGGAGTCCTGGGATTGAGCCTCATATCAGGCTCCCTGCTCGGCAGGAAGTTGCTTCTCCTCCCACTCCCCCTGTTATATTCCCTCTTTTGCTCTCTCTTTGTCAAATAAACCTGTGCAAGTCAATCAATCAATAAATATGGAAAAGAAAAGAATAAATATTACTTCAAAAGTTTAAATTTAAATGATTCTGAAACAGTGATTCACGTAGTTGTTATTGAGCCATAAGTGGAATACAACTCTCACACAGCCATCCTGCTGCCCACAAAAAAGTCAAGATGCCCTTTCAAGAGCCAATGTTCAAATCTGGTTCAACTCATCCTATTTTCTCATTCTCAAATCCCATCTCTTGTACGTTTTGAAGGAAATTTGTTATACTAAAATATTAATATACATACAGAGAAGTTTACAAATCACAAGTGTTTGGCTCAAAGAATTTTTTTTACAAAATAAATACAAAAATATGAAATGTTTCACAAATATGTGTGTCAACCAGAAGAGAAGCCATGCTAATATTCTTGGTAACATTCAAATACACATATACATAAAATGACTGTCCCTGTGTGGTTTTGCTAAGAGGAAAATAAAATGTCTGAGACTTCAAGAAATGTGCAGAATAAGAGATAGTAAAAGATGAGAATTCCTAATCAAACAATTACAAATAAATCTCTAAAAAAGAAAAGCTCATCACAGATGATTAGTGATTACTATCTTGTTTTCTCTTTCAAGACTTTTTTTTTTATAGTGAATGAAATATGTGTCCTTTTTGGGTGATGTAGAAAAATAAATTTTAATAAAAACTATTAATGTTTAAAACTGACACTAGTGGGGCGCCTGGGTGGTTCAGTCGTTAAGTGCCTGCCGTGGGCTCAGATCATGATCCTGGAGTCCCTGGATCGAGTCCTGCATCGGGTTCCCTGCTGGGCGGGAAGCCTGCTTCTCCTTCTCTCATTCCCCCTGCCCATGTTCCCTCTCTAGCTGTGTTTTTTTCTGTCAAATAAATGAATAAAATCTTTTTTAATATAATTATAAATAAAACCAACACTGGTGATATTTGGAGACTTCAACATATTGGAGAAGTGAGTGTTACTTTTGCAATATTCAAGTTCCTGACAGCCTGACAGATAAGCATAACAACATGGCAACAGGAAAGAAAACACATTATCAGCTTTCAGTCACTGAGGGAACAATACTGTCAAATCTTCGTAGCAGCTACTTCTGTTTAAAATCAGTATTTGCCATTAATTGCTAATTTACACTAGTATATACACATACACATGATTTTTAACAATCATGGTTAAAATTAGTTTCCCAAATTATTTAATCATCTTGGCATTTAATAACTAACTGTATTAAAAACTCTCTTATTTCAAAATCAGGATATATTTGCTGGCAGAAATTGTTCTTGGGTTATTCCTATCTCAACTATTGTTTAAATAAACATCACTTAATCCTGAGGATTTTCTTAAAGTATAAATACACTATAAGAATTCTTTTTTTGTTGTTTTAAAGATTTTATTTATTTATTTGACAGAGAGAGATCACAAGTAGGCAGAGAGGCAGGCAGAGAGAGAGGAGGAAGCAGGCTCCCTGCTGAGCAGAGAGCCTGATGCAGCCTCCATCCCAGGACCCTGAGATCATGATCTGAGCCCAAGGCAGAGGCTTTAACCCAACTGAGCCACCCAGGTGCCCCCTATAAGAATTCTAAATAATTATTTCTATATGTAATTATTAAAGCTTTTACATTTACACATATTTCAACATGATGTACATTGTGTATATGAAAAAAATAAATAGCATACAATCCATCATCTGACATATTGTGCAAAAGTATTTGACCTAATCTCTGATATTATCTTGGAGAATTTTCCCCTCAATTTGTATTATAGTGCAGCCAAATTGTAAAACAAATATTTATTTGCATTTTTTAGAAAATATTTTTATTATAATTTGCATAGAAAACTTAACTGAAAGCATAATATTATTTTGTCCTTATTGACAATTTAAAGCCCATAATAAAACATTTGGTCTATGTTATTGAACATTGACTGAGTATTTGGTTTCCCTTGTAATTTCATTATTAAATACTATGATATGGATAAAATTCTCTAAGTTGTTTATTATACACACACATCCACACATGTACACACACACACACATACTTGTGCATTGTGTACATATAGCAGGTAAGACAATGTAAACATGTTCATAGATCACTATAAGACAAGATAAACACTGTTAGCAAAAGAGGACACACTACAATATAGTAATTTGATGAGGAGAAAAAATATTTCTTTTTGGAAGAAACCAAATATTCAAATATTCTTGCTGTTATCAAGAAGCAGTTATATAGTTTTGAGGAGGTAGAAAAATATATACCTCTAAGGTCCCAGTTCTTCAAATGTTCTCTTTATTTTATTACCTAGCCTCAGGTTCATGTATGCCTCAAGAGACTGTAAGAAGCAAGAACATTACCAGATCCCCATAGAATTTTTTCCTTATGTTTGTTAAGAAAAAAAAAAAAAAATTTAGTATCTTAAGCCTTAAGGGAAAATAACACAATTCACAGTTTTAACTATGGGGAGGGAAATCAGTAAAAGTATACAAAACTTGACAGAAGATTTTCTTTTGATTTTTACTGAAACATGGAATAATCTTTCAGTCTTAATTATAAGTTTTAATTAATTTCTAAAAAAAACACATTCATTCAATTTCTCTCTGAAAGTAATAAAATTGTAGCAAGAAGTAAACAATAGAGCATTAAAAAAAAAACCTCTTTTGACAATTCTTACTACAAAGAAAGCTAAATATGTCCAGTGAAATTTTTCTATCTCAAAAATATTTTCTTTTCTTTCTTTCTTTCTTTTTTTAAGATTTTATTTATCTCTTTGACAGAGAGAAACACAGCTACAGAGGGAACACAAGCAAGGGGAGTGAGAGGAGAATGAGGCATCTCGCCAAGAAGGGAGCCTGATGCAGGACTCCATCGAGCACTCCCGGATCATGACCTGAGTAGAAGGCAGATACTTAACAACTAAACCACCCAGGCTTCCTTCAAAATTTTTTTCTTATGGGGATAAACTTCTATCAGCCAATGTGAACTTAAAACACTTGCTAAGAGACCTTCTATTTTACCTTTTGAAAATAAAGGAGGCATCTTTTTATCATTCCAAAATCACAATGGCCCACCGGGACAATTTCTTCTCCCAGCATTATATCACTTAAGAGCATATAAATATCTTAATATTTGCAGATAGAATTTTTTTCATTAAAATAATGCAACATTGGGATAATTATCTAAAACAATGATGCTTAATTCTTAAAAATTTAAAGATGTATAAAAATTTTTAAAAATGTCTAGAAAATCAAAATACTTTTAATATTTCAGGCAAATACATAAACCTTATATAACCAGAAGAACTTGTCTAATTTTACAAAGTTTATATTTTATTCAGAAGCAATGTATTAGATAGTACTTTTTTATTTTTATATAACAGGTTTATTGAGATATAATACACACATAATAAATTTTGTCCGTGATTACTAGGTGATTGCTGTATTGTTTTTATCAATGTGCTTTGGTGCCTAATTCACCCCAAATAAAGTTGCTGCCCTCAGTTAGAGCATGGTATTACTAGTCTTTGAGGCTTGCTCCCCTAGCATGCTCCCCACCTCCTCCCTTACAGGACAGAACAGTTGCTCTATGAAGCAGGTGCTGAAGGTGGAATTTACCTTTCACTGCCTGTTACAACAGGATCCTACCTAAGGAGTGGTATATATGCACGTGAGAGAAAGAAGTGGTACTACCACCCAGCTATCCATCTCCTACTAGTAGAGATTGTCCTCAGTACAGAGGTGGACTCTACTGGGATGACCTTCAGTAGCCTTTCCATGTCAAAGATAGGAGCTTCCACTTGGTTGCTGAGTTACCCAGGATAGCTTTTCCCCACCATAGAGCTGGAGGGAAATGGGAAACTGTCCTCTTTACCAGCCACTTGCCTTGACAAACTTCCCCTAGAGAGTGGCAGATTGGAATGGGAGGATGGGACCATTGCCTGGCTACCATCATCTACCTCATCTAGATCTTTTGCAGGGTAGAGCTGGGGAAGATGGAATTTACCACTGTTTTCTGAGCCTGCTAGGATAGCTTTTTCCACACCAGAGATTTCAGGGGGAGTGAGTCCCCAACTCAAATGCAATTGTGCTTCACTCTTACTACTGTTTCCAGAGACCTTGTTGAAAAATGCTTCTCAGTGTGTTGTAAGTTAATCTCCAGAGACTATGAATAATTATCTTTGCTAATTTTGACCAATTTATAGATCCCTCTTTGGGTGAGACCTTTTGTCAAGCTTCTCATGCTGTCATCCCATAAGATCCACCTGAGTATTTCTTTCTAGTTCCAAATGCCAAGTTAGATCAAGTTCTAAGATTAAAATGTCTATAATATACAATAAATAAGAAGAAAAATCTCTAACTTTTAAATAATTGGAAGGAATGGGCAGACAGGAAGTTGTAAATAAAGTATAATTTTTTATGAACACTCAGCTTTTTCCACAAAAAATAAGAATCATTCATGACTTTCTTGCTTTATTTTGTTTGTTTTATAAAGAGGATGGGTATTGATTTCTAAAATTTCTGGCAACAAATAATAAGATCTTTTATATCTCCAATCTACTTGGTTTGAAATGACTTCCTTGTCTTGGCCCCTAAAGTCTAAAGTTGGTAAAGTTTTATTTTATATTATTATAATGTATATTTATAGCACTTCCTTATAAAATATATCTTTATTAGAGTCATGTAGGAATAACATTAGATATTTAGTATTTTTCAACTTTGGAATATTATTTTTATTTGGTGAAACTTAGTTAAAAATTAATTAGACTCTTGATAACTTCATATTTGAACTTTAAAATAAGGCGCTCTTGTTTTTATTGATCATATGGAATTACCTTGATGGTTGTGAGTTTCAGCTCTTTTCAATCTTTTTCACTGTTCTAAATGATTCAGAAAATAATAATTTCACTTTTACTCTTCCATAAGTATATTTTATTTTTAAATTATGTGGTACATCTATGCACTCTAATTTTACTATTTATTTTTTAAAAATCCTCACAGAATGCCTACTATGTGTATATTTATAAACTAATTAAAAAGGAAAAAAATAGAGTCCCAACCTGGTAATTTTCACTACCTACGGGGAAGTGCAAACTCTAATTTAAAATAAAATCAAGGGGTGACTGGGTGGCTCAGTCATTAGGCATCTTCCTTAAACTCAAGTCATGATCTCCTGGGATGGAGCCCCACATCTGGCTCCCTACTCGGTGGGAAGCCTGCTTCTCCCTCTCTCACTCCTCCTGCTTGTGTTCCCTGTTTAGCTGTGTTTCTCTCTGTCAAATAAATAAATAAAATCTTAAAAAATATTAATAAAATAAAATCAAAATGATAGTGCCATTGAAGATTGGACACAAAGAACTATGATGGCTTAAATAAAGAAAGATTACATTGTGTTGGGAAAATCAAGAAAGAAAACTAATATGGTATATAATACATGTATATCCATTCATCTGTCACCTCTTGCTGGGCAGTGGAGTATAAGATGTATATACAGAGAGGTGTGTGCTTGCATGCATGTGTGTGAAAAGAGAGAGAACAAGGGAAATCATACTTGATATTTCAGAGTAAGAACATCTGGGCATATTTATGTTAGGTTAAGTTGGAAGTAAAGAGATTTGCAGAAAAAGACTCTAAAAAGCATACAAATCAAGGCACTGAGTCTGAGAAGGAAGTCACAGACCACTATGGCCTCAGGGCCCAATGGATTATTGTCATTAAGTGGAGCCACATGTAACATGTGCCACATGTAACACAATAGGAGAAGTGAGCGTATGTACCCTGCAATGAACATAGACTTTGCCCTTCAATGACTTTCATGCAATAAATATATATGGCCACAAGACAGATTATCTGCATATCCTTCATACCTCTCACTGATCATCTTCAAGAGTCTAGAAAGTTTTCACAAAGACACTCTTCAGTCGTTTGTATTCATTGGTCCACATACCAGACAGTACTCTACATAAAAAACTATGGTTTTATATGTCAATGAGTGTCTTATTGTAAAAACTTTAGAAAAAAATCTGTGTTTGCCCTTTATTTTGATGAAGGATATTACTAACAAAATTCAGTTTAAAAAATATTTGAGAACTTAAAAAAGAAAAGTTTGCTTTTACAAATTACTCACAATGTAAAATTAAATTATATAATGAACAAATTTCTGATGTGAGAGTGGCCTTGTTATACTAGTTTATAAAACACAAACACATCCTGGGTGCCTGGGTAGCTCAGTCAGTCTGCCTTTGGTTCAGGGCATGATCCCAGGGTCCTGGGATTGAGTCTCATACCCAGATCAGGAACCTCATCCTTCTCTGCCCCTCCTCCCACTCATTCTCTCAATTTCTCTCTCTTTCTATCTCAAATAAATAAATAAAGAAAATCTTTTTTTAATAAGTAAAATCTTTTTAAAAATCTGAGTTATTATATGTCAATACTATAGATATTCCATGTTGACTCTCAGCATTTTCTTTGTTTTAAGATTCATTCATTTAAGAACGAGAGAGCATATGTGCATGTGCAGGGGGAGGGGCAGAGGCAAAGAATCTTTAAGTAGACTGCCCAGTGAGTGCAGAGCCCCACACAGGGCTTGACCTCACAAACCTGACATCATGACCTGAGCAGAAATCAAGAATTGAACATTTAACCAACTGAGCCACCCAGGAACCTCTATTCTCAAGACAAATTTCTACTGTAATTCTTATTCTTCCAATGCCAAAATAAATAAATAAATAAATAACATAACATAACATAACAACACACTTTGTCAGAGGAAATCCTCTGACCATATGTGAGATTAAATTCTAAAGTGAATTTGTATCTTTGATACTTTTCCATTACACAAAACATTTAATCTAATTAATTAGTAAACTTATGTTTTATAACTTTTTATTTAAAAAATTCCCATGATAAAAACTATCTGAAATCTGGTGGTATCATATATCTAAAAATCTTCAATTTGTTGAATATTTTAAGAATTTATATTATTTTTTTTTAAAGATTTTTTTTATTTATTTGACAGAGAGAAACACAGCCAGAGAGGAAACACAAGCAGGGGGAGTGAGAGAGGGAGAAGCAGGCCTCCGGACGACTGAGCAGGGAGCCCGATTTGGGACTCGATCCCGGGTCTCCGGAATCATGACCTGAGCCGAAGGCAGTCGCTTAACCAACTGAGCCACTCAAGTGCCCCAAGAATTTATATTATTGAATACAAATTATAATATAGTCAGTATATTCATGGCAAATGCTCAATTAAAATGACATTATTAATTAGTGTGTAAGTAAAGAATATATTTGATATTTGGTTATTCTTGAGGATTTTTTAAAATATCACATATAATTCATATTTGGAAGAGATAATGATTCATATAGTGTTCCAATCTGGAAAGATCAGATTATAGAGAAAAACCTATGCTTGCAATAATAATAATGTGTTTCCAATAATAAATAAAAGGTATTATTAGGTATGGAGGAATCTCAGAAAATGTCCATTAATTGTCAAAAAATAACTTAATAAAATTAAAAATTAATAAAATAATAAAATTAAATTAATAATTACATCATAAGTATAGTTGATTTTGTAGTGACATATACACACAATCACAGATTTGTTACAAAGAAAACTGAACACGTTTTGAAGTAAAGACACTTTAATTGTGGAAATGGAAAGCAAAGTTGAGTATTTTATTTTTAAAATCCCAGGACTGAAATGTTCAAAGAAAATGTGTGCATTTTTTTTTAAAGCATGTTATCAACTTGAACAGTGTGCCTAAACTTGCCTATTTCTTAAAAGAGTGATTTGAAGCTGAGAATAACTGCAAGAATGGAACATTAACTATTACATTTAGAGTGGGACTACTTAGAAAGGTGACATTTCTGCTTCACGGGTCTTCCAGGGGAACAATGGATTCCTAGTCTCCTAATGTCATCATGAACATAAAATTGTTATGCCACACTGATTGAAAAATCATTGCCTTATAGTCTATGTTCACTACATTGGTGGCTGCATTCCCATATCACTATTCTTGAAGCACCTTCAGCTGTATGTTGCTATTATCTTACAAAGATAGTTTCATAGTTGCTATTGTTGGGAAACTGCAACTAAAAGCAAAATCTTCTTCAACAAAGAAAATCCTCCCCACAAAAATAGTAGAGGAAAAAAAAAAACGTTTTATTATTGAATAAGCTTTCACTGGCAATCTGTTAAGAGGTTCAAGGATTAAAAGAAATCTCACCCTTTATACAGCCTAGCAGAAAAAAACATTACATGTTCCCAAGATAAACCATACCCAGTTCTCAAGTAACAGAACTTGACAGCACCAACAGTTGCACATCGTTTATTCTAACTTCACCTAGTAATTGAGGTGACCACCCATGTTGGCTGATGGCTTTCTCTGGAGGGAAAACAAATCTCTTACATCTTTATGACAGAGTTAGATTCTTCCTTTCTTCCTTTCTTCCTTCCTTTCTTTCTTTCTTTCTTTCTTTCTTTCTTTCTTTCTTTCTTTCTTTCTTTCTTTCCTTCTTTCAGATTTTATTTGAGAGAGAGAGAGAGCATGAGGTAGAGGGAGGATCAAAGGGAGAAGGAGACTCCCCACTCAGCGGGAATCCCAATAGTGGGACTTGATCCTGGGACTACAGGATCATTACCTGAGCTGAAGAGAGTTAACCACCTGAGCCACTCAGGTGCCCTGACAGAGGTAGTTCTGTAAGTTGGAGCAAGGTGTCCACTCCTACCCTCCCAGGGAAACTCGGAGATAGGGCATGCTATATTTCCCTTGATGTTTCCAGGTCTTCGAGAAAGACATTATTGGATTATAAAGCTGAAAAAAGTATCTATATAATTATCAGAACGGTTTACCTGTATTTCAAAGAGAAGAGAAAGTACTACAATTTTAAGTTTTCTAAAGTAAATAAATGCTCTGGAAAAAGGAAGGAAAGGGATCTCTTTTCTTATTTTCAAGAGGGAGAATTAAGCCTCTTATTTTTAATATGTCCTTAACACTATATACAAGGAAAATACATTATAAAAATTTCTTACAGGCTTAAAATGTGTGCTTAAACAAAAATTGTGTATCCCATAGTTATGGTACAATGAAATTGATATTATTTCTCTTAAAAACATACTAATAAATATTTTTAAAATATTTCTTCTCTTTTTTTCCAAGAACTTATTGACATTAAGCTTCCCCTTAAAAAAGACAGTGTAATATGGCTTTCAAGAAGCAATGCCATTTTTGGTACATGACAAGCATCCCATGAATGAGAAAGAAGATTGGCATCAATTTTTTCAGATGCCAACTTCTCTTCAGTAACTGACCTATGAACATGTCAGAAAGGAATAGGATAGGTAATACCATAAATGGTTCTTTCTTTTTAACAACTCTTCCTTGTCTTTAGTGAAGTCTAATTTTAGTACTTGCTAGAAACACACAAGTCATTTTTGCTGTTGTATATTTAAGCCATTCTTTCTTCTCCAGAGATATTTATTTCTTTAAAAGCACAGTGCTTTAAAAGTTATGTTTCTGTCACACAGTTTAGAAAAACAGACAACATGGGGCACCTGGGTGGCTCAGTTGGTTGGGCGACTGCCTTCAGCTCAGGTCATGATCCCAGAGACCCGGGATTGAGCCCCACACTGGGCTCCCTGCTCGGTGGGAAGCCTGCTTCTCCCTCTCTCACTCCCCCTGCTTGTGTTCCCTCTCTGGCTGTGTTTCTCTCTGTCAAATAAATAAAATCTTAAAAAAGAGAAGGAAAAAAGAAAGAAAGAAAGAAAGAAAGAAAGAAAGAAAGAAAGAAAGAAAGAAAGAAAGAAAGAAAGAAAGAAAGAAGAAAGAAAGAAAGAAAGACAACAAAAGCTATATTATCTTAGGGGCTTTTTTTTTTTTTTTTTTTTTTTTTTACAGAAAGAGAGAGGGAACACAAGCAGAGAGAGTCTGGAGAAGCAGGCTTCCCATTGAGTTGGGAGCTTTATTAGGGCTTGATCCCAGGACCCTGGGATCATAACCTGAGCCACCCAGACACCCCATGGGGCCATTCTTTCTAGAGTCTGCACTGTGGCTAATCTATTAGCTTGTTTTGTTTTATACTATTCCTATGCTACAGTGGTATTGTGATATAAAATATTAAATTTAATATGTTCACACAAGTTAACTGAATTTGCAGGGCAAGTAAAATATTTGTTTTAAGGTAATATGTTTTATTAACAACTTTCATCATGTGAAACTGAAGTGATTGTTAATTTTTTTATATATATATATTTTAAAAGATTTTATTTATTTATTTGACAGAGAGAAACACAGCTAGAGAGGGAACACAAGCAGGGGGAGTAAGAGAGGGAGGAGCAGGCTTCCCGCTGAGCAAGGAGGCCGATGTAGGACTCGATCCCTGCTCTCTGGGATCATGACCCAAGTCAAGGCAGTCGCTTAACCAACCTTGTCACCGAGGAGCCCCATGACTATCAATTTTTAAAAGCATCTTTAACTGCTACAAAACTTTAGTTCGGATTCCTTGAGGCAACTAAGTTAGTAAAATAAAATAAAAATTGACAAATCCTACTAATCCTCTGTAGATTATCCAAGGATAAATTGGTTTTAATCAAGGAAATGTCCACTTAAGTGTAACATTCCTATTTTAATGAGTTAATCCAGATATCCAAAGGCCTGCTTTTTTTAAATTTTTTTTTATTTTTTTATTTTTATTTTTTTTGCTTCATGCTCTGTCTTGGTTGTATTAGGAGGTAGAAAACTTAGTAATGTAGAAAGACTTGGAAGTACATTCCATGGAACTTATTATTTCCCTGGCTCTCTACTCTCACATTTGTGAAATGAATTTCAACAAAAAGCCACAGTAGTTTCTAAACAAAGGACATATAATACCATGTTTATCAATGGAAGATTAACCATCCCATTCATATCTACTACACTAAGTATATTCCACCAGGGGAATAGTCTAGAAAGAAAGAAACAGTAAATCCAGTTTTAACAATGTTATTGAATGTACATTGAATAAATAGATAATAATTAGAAAGAATCTTTTGGAGCCTCTGTTTTCTTAATCATGAATTTTGAAATTGAGTTTTTTAACATTATATCCTATTAATTATTCTTTTGATTAAATAATAATTATAATTTCAATAAAATAGGTTTATCCATGATATGCCACAAGTCATCACTGCCATATGTTCTCTGAAAGAATTCAAATGGATTAAGGTTAATTCCTTACTGAGTAGGGTTTGAAGACTCTAAAGTTCAGGGCAAGCCGCTGAAATTCCTGGCATTTGATCTACAAGAGTACATGCATGTTGTTGCTAAGTGAAGGAGTATTTATTTTTTGGATTATAATGAAAATAGGAAGCAATTGAAAACAAAGCCAGTCATGTAGAGGGAATGATCTTATCAAATATCTCTTAAACATTTCTATTTCATCAATGCTACCATTTTCCTATTTTTCTCATTCCAATAGAAAATTAAGCTCTTAGTCACTTGCATTAATAATAGCACAGCTAAATTTGAGAACTAATGACTAAAATGCTTAACCTTGAAATTAAATGATAGAGCTTTTGCTTAAGTCTCTGTGTGAAAACATTCATGTACTATGAACATTAGGCTCATAAATATTGTGCGAATTTGACATCCATGTCGTATCTGAATTTTTATTTTCTTATAGAATTGAAGAATTTATGAAGAATTGAAGGTAAAAAGCCATCATTTTCAGAAAGACTAAAAACTTCAAATACACACAATTTTTACCTGAATCTTAAAAAACATAAAAACATTTGTTGAAATATAATTGAATACTTCTGTCATGGTTAAAAGACAACTCATGATTTCAGAAGCTGGTGTGTCTCTGCATTGTTACTTGTAAATTTATGGCCCAGTTGCATTTAGCTCTATGTAAGGAAGACTGCATTAATTATAAAACAAGTAAGTTAGACATTTCAGTCTGTAAATTATAGCAAACAGAAGCTAATCATATTATTTTACATGGAATGACAAAGAAAACTCAAAGTAGTGATTCTGCATTTTCTTTTCCCACCATTATTTCTCTAGCATGCCCTTCTTTCACTTTTTTACTCTTTTCTCTTTATTCAGATAAGGTTTTATTCTTCTAGCTCCCTACACTTACTCTGTGGTCCCACATTCATAGTTTGAAATATCACAGCCATTTAGAGTGAACTCAAGAAACCCAACTGCTTTACGTTCCCACTTTTCTTGTTTACAGGAATTTCTAGAAGACTAAAAGTTTTCATTTGAATTTTCCTCTACTTCAAAGACAACATGAGTAAAACTGAAAATGTTTCTCAGCAACATTCCACTTCAGAATTTCATGATTCTATAAAACGGTATCACCATTCTTTAATGTTTGTTTCTTCATTTTACAGCCCTTAATTTAAAAAGATTTCATCAAATCTTGCTGATTTTTTCTAAAGAATTCATCCTTCCATTTCTCTTTTTACTGCTGTTACAACTGCCTGGGTTGGTTATATCCTGTTTTCAAAATCGCTTTTCACATTATTATCTTTCCCACCTCTTCACTAGTCTACATATATCATTTAAAAAATTTTGTATGAACACTATTTTATTAGCTTGCTCTTCTATTCAAAAATTTTAAAATCATATTAATTATAATAACAAAAATATGATTTACCAAATCATTATATTTCAGACACTGTGGTGGACATTTAAAATATATTATCAAGACGCCTGGGTGGCTCAGTGGGTTAATCCTTTGTCTTCGGCTGAGGTCATGATCTCAGAGTCCTGGGATAGAGCCCCACATTGGGCTCTCTGCTCCGTAGGGAGCCTGCTTCCCCCTCTCCTCTGCCTGCCTCTCTGCCTACTTGTGATCTCTCTCTGTCAAATAAATAAATAAAATCTTTAAAAAATAATAAAATGCATTATCATTTAAGTCCAACCTTTTGAACTGTTATTCTTACAATTTACAGAGATGTTTTTAGCAAGGCAGTTAAACTAAGCAATCTACACACTTCAAATAGTGCATACCAGGGCCCAGTTAGTAACACAGTTTCTGTTCATTACTCTACCATATTATACATAGTCAAAGGGCTTTTTATTGCCAACATCAATAAATTCAGCCTCTTTTTTTTTGTTAAAGTAATGATTTTCAAAGTAAACTTACAACTTTTAAGTTTTTAACTTTTTAATTAGTGAGGAAATCAATAACATGTCATGAATGGGTCAAAGGGTATCTAAGAAGCTAGGACATACAGATAACAAAGAAATGCTATACATTATAATATATAATTCCTGAGTTAGATATGAAAAAGTTTAATGTCCACAAGGCCACATCCCTTTAGGGTTCCCTCTTCCACTAAACCAAAATTATTTGCATCTCTGTTAGGCAGATATCCAGAAATTAGCAAGTAACTTCAAAAAGCCTAGGCCCTCTCACCAGTAGTAATTAATAACATGAACTAAGTACATTTCTTAGACCAACACATTACAATAAATATATATTGCAAGCTACACACACAATTTTTATTCTTAGTGGACATATTAAAAATAAAGAGGTGAAATTCATGTTAGTATATTTTATTGAACTCAATATGCCTAAAAGATTGTTATTTTAACATCTAATCAATATAATAAAGATTTTTTTTTCATATTTTCTTAGGATCCCAGTTTGTATTTTAACTCACTGCCCCTTGAATTCAGACAAGTCATAATTTAAGTGTACAATAGGCGCATGTGGCTACTGTTATCTTACCAGACAGAGTGGCCTCAAATCATCCTTGGAATGGCTTCTGCCAATGCATGAAATACCGCCCATAATTACCCATATTGTATGGCCTTATTTACAAGTTTCAGACAGTTTTTCTTGAGAGTGTAACTTCCAACACCCTTCATAAAGTGGAAAAATAATATCATCCCAGGAATTAATTACCATCCTTATAATTTAGGTCTACATAACACCAACTCATAACAGAAGCCTGCCATTTCTCACTGAACCTTTATCACTCATATTGTTGTTCCATTATACAAAGTGAATTTTTGTTGTGTGCCAGTTGTTATATATGCAACATCTTATTTAATTCTTAAACCACCTAATGAGCTGGGTATAATATTATTCCTATTTTATAAATGAAAAACCCAGTGCACTGAAGGTTAAAAAACTTGGCTAAGGTCACAAAGGTAGCACATGACAGATCTGGGATTTCAACCCAGGTACCATATCTGCAAGGCTTTTCTCTGAATTTTTTCTATCCCCTTATAACAATTTCATATACCAGTCCAGCTGGGATTAATAGATAGTTTCTGGGCCTCTATGTGTGTTTTTAATGAGCACTGAATAATTTAGCACTAACTTTTAGATAATTGTTAGAGCTGAACCATTTCTGTTCCCCTGCTTTATTATAAACTCTGTGAGGACTAAGGTCATGATACATTATCACCAACAGCATGTATTGATAGAGAATCTGCTGGACATGTAAATGATGATTATTATGATTACAGACTCTTACTGTCTCCTTTGGAACTGATCTTTATCTTGCCTACAATAAAATGCCAAATAGTAGGTTCATGGCAGGCTAAACTGTGATCCAGAAAAATAGACTGTGCAAACAAAACATGATGAATAAGTCAAGCCATGGGTCATGAAGCTGTTCCAAAAGGGAATCAAGAATATTGAGAAAACTAGAACTGATGAGAACATTTCTCTCCCTGTTCTTGGGCCTGTATTTAATTCTTATGGCTAAGGATGGGAAATGGTTACTAAGTGTGGCATACTTGACAAGCGTGATGAGGGAAATCAATGACCACATAAGTAAAGTGATTAACTTTAAACATATTTTATCATCTACCCATTAACTTTAAGCATCCATACTGCTTCCCTCAGGTTCCACATTAACTTTGTGTCTTGGGACAACTGATTACATTGTTATAGTACCAATATTATCAACAAAAGCAACTCCTTACACTTATCAACAAAAGTAACTCCTTAGTTTCCAAAATCTTCTGTTGTCTTCAAGTAAATTGGTAACAAAAGGAAAATTGTCATATAAAAAGTTGTGGCAAATCTATTTGAGCCAGTTACACTATGTAAACACAGAAGATCTTTTGTTTATTGATATATCTAGAAAAAAATAGAGCATATAACAAATAATTTACACTTTGTTATTGCTAATACACATTAGGTGGCCGAATTTCCATGATCAATAGTTCCAGAAATCTTCCTATCCTCCTCCTTCCCTTCTTTCCTTCCTTCCTTCCTTCCTTCCTTCCTTCCTTCCTTCCTTCCTTCCTTCCTTCCTTCTTTCCTTCTTCTTTCTCTCTCTCTCTTTCTCTCTCTCTCTTTCTTTCTCTTTCTTTCTTTCTTTTTTTCTTTCCTTTCTTTCCTTTCTTTTTCTTTTTTCTTCTTTTCTTTCTAGAAAATGGGTAAGTTTATTCTCAAAAATTTTATATTTAAATATTTTTGTACACAGGCTTATATAGGTGTATTTGCTCAGACTAGTCAACAATTTACTAGATCAGAGATGTTTTAAAAATAAATTATTGAAGTAAATGTTTACTTAAAGGCTTTCATTGAAAAATGAATCTCATTAGAGTCCTAGAAAAAAAGTCCATTACAAAACTTTATATCCTTTTCTAATAAAATTATTTTTCCATTGTCAGGTCCTTTATTCTCCAGGGGCAAAAACAGTTTATTTTCAGACTACTACTTTTCTGAGTATATAGCTCTTCAGCTAGCTTTTAAGGCAAGTATTTAATTTTATATTTCTAAATTTTGAATTTACTGTACAGTATATATTATATTAAGTTAATGAGATAGACATCAAAAAATGAATAAGCCACACTTTGTTGGACAATATTTTAAAATATGCCACATTTGTTCAACAATAGTTTAAAATTGGTAGTCTTCATGCAGAACCATCCCCTTAACTAAAAGTTTTCTTTATTTTCTCCAGCTAACTTTTGTTAGCTGAGAAAACTTTAACTTTTGTGTGAGATACTGGATCTGAGATGATGATGCGAACTGTAGTAATAGTTGATCTTCCTATTATCTTATAAATGTTGGATCATAAAATATTCTTACTTTCTCAGTTCTGAATACGCATACTTGTTTAACATGGTTCACACAATATCATTTGAAATGTTTAAGATCTAGATAAAGCAAAGGAATATAGTAGACCAAAAATGAATTATACATAGAAACTTGCTTATTGACTTGAGATTTTTATGAAGGTTTCCAATGTGACCTCTGTAAATGTAAAAGTAACTCTCACAAATCTGAAAGAGTTTTTACATCAAGGGAAATACGTGTCAAAGAATATCATGTGCAAAATTTAGCATGATTTTTCAAAATATTTTAAAGTTTCAAAGTGACAGATTTTATTTCAAGGAGTGATCTTTTTTTTCTGTCTACTATTCTTAATCTTGTGTATTCTGTTTTTCAACACTGTGCATATACATCGCATGCCAGATTTTATCTTTTGATTAAGGGAAAATTCTGATCATTTTCTTTTAATCGTGAAGAATATTTTAATTGTAAAAGTTTTATTTAAAAATACATAGCACTTATTATATTTATTTCTTTTCTAAAGAAAAAAAACTATTACTTATTTATGATTCTTAATATATATGTTTCCTACTCCCTTAACTTCATTTTCCAAAAAAGTTGAGAATATAAGAAACTAACGGCCAGGTGATACTAAAGTCAATAAAATCAATATTGAAGGGCACCTGCTTGGCTCAGTTGGTTAAGCATCCAACTCTTGATTTCTGCTCAGGTCATGTTCTCAGCATCCTAGATTAAGCTGCATGCTGCGTATGCTTAAGATTCTCTCTCTCCCTCCCCCTCTACCCCTTCCTCTCTTTCAAAAAATAAAAATGAAACTAACTAAATAAATAAATAAATACATAGTAAATGAAATAAATGAAATTGATATTGAACTATAATTCCATCTTTTAAAAAAATTCACTGTAACTGAATTCCATTCTATTACAGAACTATTCCATAATTCCATTATGATGTTTAACCTTTGAAAATAATGTTTTTGAAATAATAGTAATAGTCATAATCCCATGTGTGTTTTTTAAGGCATAATTCTTCTATTTGACAATGGCTGATGTGTTTAAGTTTTTTGATATTACAAACACATTCATGGGAGCTATGAATATAAAAGTGAGGAACATTTTCTGCAGATGGTTAATACAACTCTTTATCCTTGTTTAAAGTACGTTCTTTCACATAATTCCACTTTGTACATGATGAGAATGTGATTATTCAAGTCCTTGTTTTGCTTGTAAGATAAAACGCTGGGCACTGAAGCGAGATGTATTGAAATTTCAAAATTTAAAACCTTTTAAATTAAAAAATAAAAGTATTTAGAATGACATGTCTTTTTCATAAGTTTATGTGTTAGAGATTATGGATAATATCTCTGTGAAAGATCAAAGACATTCAAAAATGAGAAATAGATGTGGGAAATAAGTTTGTACTCACCAGGTGTTCAATGCACTTCTAGGTCCCAGGTACAACAGCTAGCTTCATTTTTATCACTTAAAAGTAAAAAAACAAATGAACAAAAGACCAAAACAACAGAACACATTTTGCACTTAACTCAGTGATTAAAACCTGAGTTAATTTAGTGTTGACTTGAAGTTTTAATGTTGAAAATATTTAGAAGATCAATATAAAATGAATTCTCACTTGAAAAAATAATTCTAATATCACCGCAATACAGTGAGCTAATTATTATCTGGATAAATTATATTAGGCTATCGCAACATTTGTAAAGGTTGAATAAACCTGTTGTTTTAGATTAAAAAAATAAATAAATAAAAACAGAAGATTCAGTCTTGGCTCAAACATATAAGAGTTTTGTGACTTTGGTCAAGGCAAAGGACATCACCAGTGTCACTGCTCTCCTAAAGAAAGTGTCAATAGTAGTTCCAATTTTTTGTGATGTATATAAATGTATCTACCAAAAAAAAAAAAAATGTATCTACCAAGCCAGGAGCTCCTGGAGAGGCCTAAATGCTCTGTGGGTGTCATTTGCTTCCAATAATGATTATAAGCATTTTTCTATATACTGCATATTGTATATAGACTAACTCTAATCTTATGGTATGTATTTCCTCAGTATCATCATGATATTACACCATGAGTAGACTGATACCAGAATGATCAACATTTTGGACCAATTAAGTCTGGTATGCTGAGTCGTTCTGTACACAATAGGATATTTTGTACCATCCTCAGCCTCTGCCCACTAGATACCAATAGCATGCATCCCTTTGCCCCCACCACCCCAGTTATGACAACCAAAAATGTCTCCAGCCATTGCTAGATATCTCCCAGCATGCAAAATTGCCTCCAGTTGAGACCACCAGAATACACTGCAATTCAAAAGTATGCCAGAGCTCTGCTGGATTTCAATAGAGTAATATATTAATATTCTGAGGTGCCTGGGTGGCTCAGTTGGTTAAGGGTCTGTCTTTGGCTCAGTTCATGATCTCAGGGTCCTTGGATCAAGTCCTGCATCAGGCTCTCTGCTCAGTAGCAAATCTGTTTCTCCCTCTCGGCTCTGTGACCTCTCTCACTCTCTATCTCAAATAAATAAATATTTTAAAAAATTTTATATTCTAATATTTTTGGTTTAATTTCAATAAAACACAATAAGAACAAGCTTAACAGTACTTTTCTTTAAATGAGATGAAAATTAGATCAAATAACACTTATCAAGACACAAAATTGAAACAAACTTTGAAAGACAGAGAAAGAAAACTAGGGTTTATAAAAGTGAACCAGGGTAAATTTACATTTGTTCAAGCAATCATGCATGTTACCCCAACTAACATTTATATGTGAAGACATTAAATTGGCGCTGCAAAGTAACGTTTGATGAAGCATACCAGAAGGTCAGGGCAAAAGTACAGAAGATCCTTTACAGACCTGAGTAATTTTCTATGACTGAGGCCCCCCAAACTCTCCTGAATCTAAGAATTGCCTGCAAATAATTTTATATACGTACACTTGCAGATACCAGAGATTTAGATTTAATATATCTGAGGTGGGACGGAGATTTGCATCTTACCGTATCCTAGAAAGTTTTGATGCAACTGATCTACCACATTTTGTTAAACTTGGGAATTTCATGTGAAGAAAGTTCTGAACCTGGAATTATGAGCATCTGCAGATCTGAAGATGAACCTCTGTTTCTCAGTATCAAAATGGAGCGAGTGTAAGGTTTTGGTCTCTATAACCTCTTTTTTCCTTTTTATGAAGTATAGTTGAATACTGTTTTATGTTTCCGGTTTACCACGTGGTGATTCGACGTCTATTTACGTTACAAATCTCTTAGAAAAGGTGTGTGAATCTATGCCGGCGCTTGCTTTTGTGAATGCTCTGATTCCATACGCTTGATTACTCTTGTAGAAGAAAATTACTTTTCAATGGAAAATAATGCATTTTCTGTAGCATACAAGGTAGATTATCAGATTCTGTTATTTATCTTGGCAATTCTGTGATGTGAATTAACTGAGTCCACTTCCCTTCCCAATCTTACTTTTCTTTGGAAAATCAGTTTTGTATCCATTTGTGAGTCATCCAAAATTCCTTTATTTCATGTAAATATGTACTGTTTTGGCTTTTCTTTTGAACTGGTTGTAACATCTGCATGGTTCCTTTATAGCATGTGAGGAAAATAAATTCATTAATATGAATTCATTTTTCATCTATATAGGAATCACAACTTTACTTTTTCCTGACAATTACCTTTTAACATTTTTGAAAATTTTGCTTCATCATTTTATGATAAGATGAATAAGATGAATTGAAGTTATTTTATTTCAATATTTTGATTCCTTTAGATACAGAAGATGGTTCACAAAAATGCATAGATCTAGATGGAAGAATCCTATTATTGTCTGTGTTTATTCAATCATAATCTTTAATCTTCAATTTGATCCATAAATTATTTAACAATTTTTATTGGGTTTCAGTTAGTAAAGTTTTTGTTCATGGCTTTGAATCAGTCAGTCTCACAAACTAAATAGAAAGTTAGCATTTTTGTATTTTTAAAAAAAATAAATATCAACTGCAATTTTTCTTTTGTAAGAATTTTTCAAAAGAATTGAGACTTTTCATTTAATATTTTTAAATAATTTTTAAAGACTTTTTAATTCATTTTAGAGAGAGAGTGTGTGAGCAGGTGGGAGGAGAATGAAGGGGGTGGAGAGAGAGACACAGGAACCCTCATGAGTGCAGAGCCCAGGCACAAGGCTCGATCTCAGGACACAAAATTCATGAACCTGAGATCATGACATCAGCTGAAATCAGGAGTTGGATGCTTAACCTCCTGAGCCATGCAGGTACCCCAGTTTTTTAAAACTGAACTATGGAAGTTTTATAGGTGACTCTTTTTTAATTATTAAAATCAGGTTATTATGGAAACATTCCCAAGCATCTGTTCTCATAAAATTTACCATTGAAATGATCTAATTACTACTTCTACTTCAGACAGTGATAGGAAAGTAATTTGGACCTGTCCTCTTGCTGAGTGCAACTAGCAATGCCAGAATAAAATTCTTCACGAAAACTTCAAAAAGTTAAATCAAAGAGGTTTGTAGTCTGTAGGCAGTAAGGATTTACAGAAGGTTTAACTTCAAAGCTAATGCGGGGGGGGGGAAGAGAAAGAAAAGAAAGAAAGAAAGAAAGAAAGAAAGAAAGAAAGAAAGAAAGAAAGAAAGAAAGAAAGAAAGAAAGAAGAAAGAAAGAAAGAAAGAAAGAAAGAAAGAAAGAAAGAAAGAAAGAAAGAAAGAAAGAAAAAGAGAAAAAAAGAAAAAGAGAAAAAAAGAAAGAAAGAGAAAGGGAGAAAGAAAGAGAAAGAGAGAAAGAAATGGAAAAGGAAAGAAAAAAAAAAGACAATTATAATCCAAAATTTAAGGGAAGGAAAGTAAAACAAGGCTTCAAAGGTAACAGTACCAAAAGGAGGGTCTCAGAATAGTGAAAGTAAAAAGAATAGAATTAATGGGTTCAGGCAGAAAACAGATTCATGTTTTCTTAAGAATTTGATTCATGTAGAGGTGCCTGGGTGGTCAGTCATTAAGCATCTGCCTTCAGCTCATGTCATGATCCCAGGGTCCTGGGATCCAGTCCTGCATTAGGCTCACTGCTCCACGGGGAGCCTGTTTCTCCCTCTCCCACTCCCCCTGCTTGTGTTCCCTCTCTTGCTGTGTCTTTCTCTGTCAAGTAAATAAGTAAAATCTTAAAAAAAAAAA
>PITA01021095.1:0-33452 GCA_004023965.1 Spilogale gracilis | reverse complement strand
GGAGTGCTCCCAGTGCTCTTCCTGCGGACGGAGTGCTCTCCGTGCTCTTCCTGCAGGTGGAATGCTCTCAAAGAGCTGCTGGTTGCTGAGCAGACAAAACTCGCTGACTGTGCTGACCTAAAAAAATTCCGCCGTGACCTTGAGGACCTGGAGGAATGGATAAGTGAGATGCTTCCCACAGCCTGTGATGAATCCTATAAAGATCCCACCAACATTCAGGCAAGTTCAAAATAGGAATCTTGGAGAAGTCTAGCATACCCAGATTATTGGATGAAGGGTCACATCCCTGCAAAACTCCTCCTCACTGTTGAGACCACTGCCAGCCCTCAGGGGCTTCTGAGTCTAATCTGAAGCGGTGGGTGTTTCAGAAGTCAACAATAGCTATGACAGAACATTAACTTTTTCTTTGAAACAGAATTTATCTATCGTGCTTCCTTAGATTACAGGGTAATTTAGTTTTTGCTTTCCCTTCAGAGGAAATACGTGAAGCATCAGATTTTTGAAAAGGAGGTCCAGGACCGAGCTGATGAGGTAGAGGGAGTCCTCAAGTTGGGGACCAGTCTGATTAAGCGGAAGGCATGTGATGGCAATGAAGAAACCATGGAGGTAGGGATTCTGCTCAGGGTGGTTTGGGCTAAAGTCATATGAGGAGAAGCCTCTTCTTCCTGCAGAGTTTCCATGGGTTGGGATGTGGGGTGTGTTCTGTGGTGAATGATCTTCCCTCTGGCTGTGGCACAGAATAGGCAGGACACTGTGATACTCAGACCATGATGCTTCTGTTAAAGTCAGGACCTAGGACTCTGAGAAAGTTTTAGACCTAATTCCTAAGTGTCGTCATGCTTTTTTGACATTTTCTATTCCTACTGCCAACAGCTTTGGCACTTAGGCACCAGTCTCTATAAGCAGCCCAGGACCTTTTCCTCAAACTTTCTTCCAATACGTCCTATTTTTTCCCGAGATTAAGCATAACTGGTTAAAAATACATGGCATTCAAGGGTTGGCAGATATTGGCTAGTCCCTAACTCTTAGCCCCCTACAGTATCCTTTGAAGTTGTCACAGGACTCAGGATCCTAAATACCATAGTGACCCCCAGATGTCTGTGTTAGGGCCAACTGAATGAGCTGGAAAAACACTGGAAGGACCTGCTTGAGAAAACAATTGACAAAGGACAGAAGCTCGAGGAGGCAAGTCGCCAACAAAGGTTCAACACAAGCATCCAGGACTTTAAGTTCTGGCTCTCAGAGGTAATTGCACCCGGAATGGTGGGGGCATGTGGGTTTAATAAATACTTGCCAGGTAAATGGATTTGTTCATAAACAATTTCCTTGACTTTCTTGGGAAAATTTGGGGGACATGGTTGCTAATGTTCTCCTTAAAGACAATTTTCATCTGGCAGCTTCATTGCATATTCCTTTATCCACAGGCAGAAATGCTGCTGGCCATGAAAGATCAGGCCAGGGACTTGGCTTCAGCAGGAAACTTGCTCAAGAAACATCAGCTGTTGGAAACAGAGATGTTGACCCGAAAGGTAAGCAGTGTTGGAATTTCAGTCCTCAGGGCAGAATGGAAATGGTTCTGACTGTCCTCTCTCATTTTTATTTGAGAATATTTTCTTGCAAAGCTGACCTTAGCATTCTTAGCCAGCAGTCATTACAACCATGTCAAATCCATGAGCTACAGAGCTGTGACAATGGTCACTGCTAAACACATATCATGAAACTATAGATTCTAAGGAAGAGGATGCAGGAAGAGGATCCTAAATTTAGCTTGTCCACCTTTTAATGATGCATGCATATAAACTCATTATATTCCAAAGCTCCTATTTGACCTGGCCTTTGAAAGAAAGTTAATTTTGCATAATTATAGAGAGCAAAAAAAAAAATCAGAGGGGGATATCATTCGCAATGAAGTTGAACTACATATACACTCTGGAAATTCTATGGAGAATTCTATTGCATTCCAATATCAAGCAGAAATGTGTTTTGGGAGCAGTGATAAACATGCTGGCATGTATTAATTTCATCCTGGAGAATTTTATATTATCAATTTTATTTGGTGGCCGAGATAGGCACAGAAAGGACAAGAAGTCAAAGGCTTTCTAAGTTCTAGAGCTTTAGGATTTGATGACATTCCTCATGACAACACTAGAAGGGCAGAGTTAGAATGAAAACAGACAGAGGAGCCTGGGTGTGTGCTGGATGTGGTCAGCCTGAGAATGTGATGGTAGAGTAGTTCTTCTTGAATACTTCTGTCCATCAATCTGTGTCAGACTCAGTGCTGTGAGGAAGACAGTCTTGTTTGGAGACTTACACTTACTCACACTCATTTTCCAGCTGGGAAGAGTAGGAGAAAACAAGGGAGAATAGCAGAAGATGAAGGGACAGTTTGAGTGTTATAGTCATGTTACTCATAGTGCTCTCTGATCTTGCCCCCGTCCGAGCTGAGCTAAAAGAGCATATCATCAAATTGACTATCTTCAAAAACAGTCTATTTGACCCATACGTTGAACCTGCACCAGTGGTGGTTCAAGGCTAGGGTCTACTTAATACCTGTAATGTTCTGTTCACTGAGCACACCTGGGCTTTCTAGGATGCACTCGAGGACCTGAATAAGTTGGCTGATGAACTGCTCTCCAGCGGGACTTTCAATGCTGACCAGATCGTGGAGGAAAGGGACGACGTCAACAAGCGCTTCCTGAATGTCCAGGACTTGGCAGCCACGCACCACGAGAAGCTCAAAGAGGCCCACGCCTTGTTCCAGTTCTTCCAGGACCTGGATGTTGAGGAATCATGGATAGAGTATGTAGGGCCAACCCACACAGCCCCAATAACCACAGTTCACAGAATGTGTAATGTCTGAATGAGACAGCTGAGCCTTTATAACTTGCTCAATTGTTGAGATCCTTGTTATTTAAAAAAAAAAAAATTTGCTGAAATGCTCGTTGGTTAACATACAAAAAAAAAAAAAAACCCAAAAACAAAACCCAAACAACCCTCTACAGTGCAACCCTGGTTTCAGGAGAATTCAGTGACTCGTCACTTACATATAACACCCAGTGCTCATCACGACAGGCACCCTCCTTAATCTCCATCACCCACCTGTCCCATCGCCCCCACACCTCCCTTCGTCAGCCCTCAGTGTGGTCTCTATCTTTAAGACTCTCTTAGGGTTTGCCTCCCTCTTTTTTTTTTCTCCCTTCTGCCATGTTGATCCGTTTTGTTTCTTAAATTTCACATCTGGGTAAAATCGAAAAGCGTTTGCCTTTCTCTGACTTATTTTGCTCAGCACAATACACCCTAGCTCCATCCTGGGAAGCTAAGGGGTTACCGAACAGGACAACATCACCCAGCACCTGCCGTGGCTCCATCATTAATTCCTTTTGCTATAAAAAGTATGACTGGGAAAATCTTAGTAAATCAAATTATTTTCTCTATTTCCCACTTAACCTGCCTCATCATGTTCCTCTTCTACAAGCCTGCTGATTCTTGCTGGTAATCAATGAATCAGAGGGAAGCCTTGTGCACAGGGCAGCAAGGAGGACTCGCAGGGACTTCACAAACAGATAATATGATCTTGTCTGCGTAGCATTTTACTGTGTTTTGTGGTGGCAGTTAAACATTCTACACTTGGAACCAGTTCAACAGCCGGGACCCCTGTAGTCTCAGCTTTTTATACCCATTTCACCTAAATTCATTATTGATATTAATAGACAAAAATAATAGAGGCCATGAAGACCACATATGTGCCTAGGGTCATTTATGTGTGTGTATATAATTTTCACATTTTTTGGAAAGAGAATCATTTGTGTATGTTCTTGAGCAGCAAAGACAAGATGCACAGGTCGCTGGGCAAGGGAATGAATGGGAAGGCTGTCACGGCCATGGGTGTAACGGGGACCAGTATATTATTTTCATTTGTATTGTCAGAATTTTTGCAGAAGACCTCTGGTGCTAATTATCTTTGTGGTTACTGAAACCCAAGGGTTCCAGAATTTACGACCTCCCCACCCCTAGCACACACCCACTCTTAGAGAACCCTTGCTCTAGAATGACCTTGCATGTCTACACCACGTTTTCCATTTCCTTCCTTGTTCCCAGGGAGAAGTTGTTACACGTGAGCTCTCAGGACTATGGGAGGGACCTTCAGGGGGTTCAGAACTTGCTGAAGAAGCACAAGCGCCTCGAGGGGGAGCTGGTAGCCCACGAACCCACCATCCAGGTAGGAGCGGTTGAGGTCTGTGGATCAGTGGGATGATGTTGCACAATGGGGAGGTGGGATGCAGGCCCACAGGGAATTATGGATAGAGCTCGCAGACACTCTGCCCTCCTCTGCACCTTGTCTCCTATGAAGAGTAGGATTCTGCATAGGGACCATGTTTTTTCCTGGAAGGGACACTTTCAACACTGCAAGCACAGTTGTTGGTGATGCTGGTGCAGGCTGGGACATCTGGAAAAGTTGTACTTGAGCCGAGCTAGCCCTGCATCACCCTGTGACCATGAATAACCCAGAAAGCAGAGCACGGACTATCGCCCAGTGCAAACATGAAGTCGCACAAGGGGATGTTTCGCCTGGTGGACCTGATTGCAGATGTCTTCATTCTCCCAAGATTTTCATGACCATCCCAAGTGCCATAGAGTTTATAAATGATGTGGAGAGCAGGAAGAGCTGCCTACTTTGCTAGGGCACTCTAACTAAGTGGGGAGGGCCCGTGGGGTAACATGACAGGGGGGTATGTGTCCTTCAGAGCCTGCTGAGTGCGGCGGACCAGCTGAGAGATAAGGCTGCTGTGGGGCAAGAGGAGATCCAGGAGCGGCTGGCTCATTTTTCTCAACATTGGGAGGCGCTCAAGGAGTTGGCTGCTGCTCGGTGAGTGGGGGATACCGGGCCCCACCACCCTCCTGGGTTGTTGGGATTGGGCTTAGCATTGGCTGCCCTCCCCAGTTCCCATCTCTATTTATCATCAGAGCCCCTGCTCAGATGCCAGGCTGTTGTGTAGCTTGCCCCCACTGACCCCAGAGAGAGGCGAGGACGGCGCGCCTCTGCGGTCTGAACACTCGTCTGCTCCCACACTTACTTGCAGCTGTCCTTTGTCCTTCCTGGCCTCACGTGCCAACCCTTCGCAGCAGGTCACGCCCCGGGGTCTGTTTCACTTTGTACGACCCCCAGGCTTAGCGCTGTGTGCAGCCACGAATGAAAGAAGGAGGGGATTCATTCTCTCCCGGATAGCCGTACAACCATGGAGAATCCTGCAGCCAGATGGCCAAACAGGATGATTTCTGCCTAGGATTCTGTACCTGTTGGCGGTAGGAAGACATGTCTTTCTGGGGAACACAAGGAAACTTCTAGCATTGTGTGGTGCCTTCACTGTATAAGAGGAGCCACGGTGCTGCTTCCCCGATGCTGTCCTCCAACTCCAGTATCTAGGCCCTCGTCCTTGGACAAGGCTCCCTCCCCCCAGCAAAGATTCCCGGAGACAAGATGATGCCCCTAAACAGAATTTCTGGGGCCAGGGCTCAGGTCGGATTACTCTGTGGCCCCGGTCCCCTGCAGCTGCCTCTTGCGGCCGGGCTACCTGCGGAGCTCCCCTGAGTCCTGCTGTCTTCTCATCCTCCCTGGGGCTCCCTGTCCTGTTGCAGAGGGTGTCAACTGGAGGAATCCCTGGAGTATTTGCAATTCCTGCAGAATGCAGAGGAGGAGGAAGCTTGGATCAATGAAAAGGAGGCTACGGTTACCCGAGGGAGTTCTGGAGACACATTGGCCATGACTCAGGTGAGCCACAGGCTGAAGGACTGATAGCTTCCCTCTGATTTGAATCTTTTCTTTCTTTTTTTTTTTTTAAAAGATTTTATTTATTTATTTGAGAGAGAGAGAGTGAGTGAGAGAGAGCATGAGGGGGAGAAGGTCAGAGAGAGAAGCAGACTTCCTGCGGAGCTGGGAGCCCGATGTGGGACTCGATCCCAGAACTCCAGGATCATGATCTGAGCTGAAGGCAGTGGCTTAACCAACTAAGCTGCCCAGACGCCCCTGATTTGAATATTTTCTTAAATAATCAACAATTCTTCTATGAAAAGAATCATTCTCCTGGTGGGAGAAAAAGGTGATGGAAATATGGATACTCCTGCTAATTAAATATGAAAAATCAAGGTCCAACAATATAAGTAACTTGCCCACGTTCATGGAATCAATCAGGTGTGAAGGTGAGAGTCAAAGCTCAATCCCATGTTTTGTGGTCTATGATTTCAAGTCATCGTTGTTAGAGGCCTTCCCTCATAAGGGAAGGTTTCTTAAAGATTCCCTCAAATACTAATATTGCACTGAATTGGAAAGATTCTTATGCTTGGGCGTGGGTTGCGGTTTCTACCAGGCAGGTGGGCCAGTTCCACAATTTAGAGACATCTTTGTAAATACAGGATCGAGTTTCCCAATAAAGAAAGGAACAAATGGTCCATGGGATGTGGAGTTAATATGGATTTAGAGCTTCTGAGAGAATGATCATAAGAAAATATTGTTCTTGGATCCTTGAGATCTATGCCTTCTAGCCTTAAAACTTGGGGATTTGCCAAGAATTCTCTGTGAAGGGGCACCTGGGTGGCTCAGTTGGTTAGGCAACTGCCTTCGGCTCAGGTC
This sequence comes from Spilogale gracilis, assembly GCA_004023965.1. Taxonomy (NCBI): domain Eukaryota; kingdom Metazoa; phylum Chordata; class Mammalia; order Carnivora; family Mephitidae; genus Spilogale; species Spilogale gracilis. Next base: position 26,824 of record PITA01021095.1, on the reverse strand, counting down.
ATGATCCCAGAGACCTGGGATCGAGCCCCACATCAGGCTCCCTACTCGGCGGGAGGCCTGCTTCTCCCTGTCTCACTCCCCCTGCTTGTGTTCCCTCTCTGGCTGTGTTTCTCTCTGTCAAATAAATGAAATCTTTAAAAAAAAAAAAAAGAATTCTCTGTGAAGATTAATTCACTCTTCTGTGATGACATAAGAAAAGGCTCACACTGGCCAGAGAAAGCTTAAACCTCAGAGCATATGAGCCATGCTACCAACCACTTTCCTTTGAAAAGACTCTGGGGACTTGTGCATCCATGGGACACATTTAAGTGGTTTAAGGTTTCATTTCAAACACTCCCAAAGTCTTCCCTTTTTTAAACGAAAATTGAGAATTATGGATAAACGTACGGTTGTAAGAATAGAGGGAGGTCCCCTGCTACCATCTAGGTTCCTGCAATGGCGGCACCCACTGGGACACTGGCCCTGATGCAGCCAGGATGCAGTACATCACCATCTCCCCATTTACAGAACACCCCTTCTCTCCAGCTCCCACCCCCTTCTTAGTCCTGGGCAACCACCAATCTGTTCTATGCCTCTATAGTTTTGGTATCTCGAGAATGTTGTATAAACGAGCTCAAATGGTATGTCCCTCTTGAGGGTCGGCTTCTCACTCAGCGTAGTTGTCTGGTGATTCCTTCAGGCTGTGTGCCATCACAGTGCGTTCGTTGTGACTGCTGGGTGGTATTTCATGGGACAGATGGACCAATTTAGTCACTCACTTGTTGAAGGGTATCTGGGTCGTTTCCAAGTTTGAGCTGTTGGGGGGAAGCCACCTTTAATATTCATGCAGAGGCTTCCTCATAAACATGAGTCTTATTTCTGGGGAATAAATGCCCAGGAGTTCAATCACTGGACCATAGATTAGCAGCATATATGGTTTTCCAAAAACCGTTAGTAAATGTGGAAAGACGTAAACATGCCAAGCTGTTTCCAGAGTGTCCGTACCATGTCACACACTGGCTGGCCGGGTATGCGTGACCCTGACTTCCTCCCCTCCCCTGCAGGACCTGGGCTGCCATCTTCTTTATTTTGAGCAGTCTGCTGGGAGTGCAGGAGAGCTCGTTGTGGTTTGAATGTGAATTTCCTTTATGGCAGATTTTCTATGTGTTTATTTGTCACCTGTATATTTTCTTCAGTGAAATGTCTGTTCCCCACTCTTGCCCATTTTCTGATCCAAATGTTTGATGGTTTGCTTTAACTGTTGACCTTCTGTGCTTTGTGTCAAATCTAAAAAAAATTTTGCCTAGCCCTGGATCTTGAAGATCTTCTCTTATGTCGTCTTCCAAAAGTTTAGAGCTTTGCATTTTAAGTCCAGAATCCATTTAGAGCTCCCTGTTGTCTGAGATGAGAGCTAGCGGCTCCCGAGCTTTGCTGCAAGCGCCCCCTATGGTTCACGCTCATTCACACCTGCCCACACCGCTAGAGCTGATGTGCGGTTTCTGTAGACAACATGCAGTTGGGTCAGATTTTTCAGCCCATTCTGCACATCCTGATCTTTCAATAGGAATTTTTAGACCATCACATTCAAAAGCTCATTTTTAATGAGAATTTTTTGCACTAACATACAAATTCCAGGAAAAGATTTTATGAGACTTTACTGCTGAAACTCCTCACTATAACTTTAAGGTGTCTATCTACCTAGACCTTCTATGTCATCTTTCGTGAAAAAAAGATTGACCTCCTGAGTTTTTGATTTCTTAAGCTCATATAGACTGGCTAATATAAGAAAAGAGAGTTGTTTACCTGTTGTTGAATTTCAATTTCTTTCCAGTGATCTCATCTTCTCCCTTCATTTAATATGCAAGGAAAAGAGAAAATGTTTCTGTTTAACTTCTTGCAATCATGAGACACATAATAAATATATTTAAAATATGTTTTAAGCTTTTGGCTTTATCAACCTTTAACACAACATTAAGGAGGCTACTTAGGAAGATATTTGAATGAGGGACACCTAGATTTTAATTAAAGGAAATTTGTGTTTGATGTGTGGTATCTGAGCTTCTGAGGTGAACAAGGGGAAGCACAGAAAAGAGACCGGAAACAGAAGGTGACGATGTTGAAGAGACTTTATTTCATGCATTACGTGTATGTGAAAACATGGCAGAACCTGTCTATTTTACATAGAGAATCACATGTCCAATATCCGCGTATGCTTTCTGCATCAAGATGACATATAACACAGTCATACAAGATCGTGTAGCCCATCTCGTATTTAAAGAAATAGTCATCTTATTTCACGCCTAATTACCATGTAACAGAAATTCTTTTATTTTCAAAATGTGGTGGTTAAAAGTATGATAGTCACACAAAATCTGTTTCTTCCTTTGGCCCAGGTGAGTGTGCAACATAGAAGGAAAAGTAGATGGGGTGTCTTTGTGACAAGATGAGGCAAAGGCAGCAGAGACAGGCCCTTAAGGATGAGGGGGGGGGGCAGCAGGCTGGTCTGGATAACACTCAGGAGAACACAGGAAGGAGGAGACGCACTGATCCCAGACTTTGTCCTCAGTCCATTCTCCATCCTTCCAGCAGCAGGTAGACACAGAGAAGTTTAATGCTGAGATTCCAAGAAGCTCCTGTTCTCTTTAGCTGCCTTTAGGTCAGTTCTTCCGTGTTCTCTTCAGCTGCCTTTAGGTCAGTTCTTCTTTTTTTATGATTTTATTTAATCTATTCAGTAGAGAGACAGTAAGGGGGAAAGAGAGAGAGCAAGAGGGAGAGAATGAGCAGGGGGTCAAGGGAGAAGCAACCTCTCCACTGAGCAGGGAACAGGATGCAGGACTCCATCCCAGGGCTCTGAGATCATGACCTGAGCCAAAGACAGTTGCTTAACCAGCTGAGCCACCCAGGCGGCCCTTGACCAACACTTTCATTCCACAGGTCAGTTTTTAGTATAAGATGAAACTTATTATCTGTATGTTAGAGACAATGTTTCCTGGAATTAAATAAATTTCAAAATGGAGGTATTCTTACGTTTTACCTTGATCAACACTTTTCTTTCTTTCTTTCTTTCTTTCTTTCTTTCTTTCTTTCTTTCTTTCTTTCTTTCTTTCTTTCTTTCTGCTTTCTTTCTCTTTAAAAATATTTTATTTATTTATTTGACAGAGAGAAACACAGCTAGAGGGGAAACACAAGCAGGGGGAGTGAGAGAGGGAGAAGCAGGCTTCCCGCCGAGAAGGGAGCCCGATGTGGGGCTCGATCCTGGGTCTCCTGGATCGCGACCTGAGCCAAAGGCAGTTGATTAACCAACTGAGCCACCCAGGCGCCCCTTGACCAACACTTCCATTCCACAGTTCAGAAAAGCTTAAGTTCACATAGTGAGTTAGAAAGAATATCATTGTATTCCACTGTCTCTTTCTTTTCTGGTAAGATTGCCCTTTTTGGCGAGTGAAGAGCTTTGGGAGAGGCGTTTAGTGACGTCATGCAAGAGGAAGTGGACGCTCCCGCGTTCTGCCCCTGTAGCTGAGCCGTCCCTGTGGGTAGCGTTAGTGAAACTCGGAATGTGGGCGGGATAGATTGTCCAGGCTTGGATGTGCTGATTTTCACTGACTCGTTTACGTAGAGGTTGCTAAAGAAGCATGAAATACTGGAAAATGACTTTGCTGTCCATGAGAACCGAGTGCAAGACATATGTGCTCAAGGAGAAGACGTCTTGAGTAAGGTGAGCATCGCAGGGACTCCAGGCCAAGTTCATCTTCCAAAAGGGATTGCTTCAAATATAGAATCATGAGCAATGCTAAAATGCATACACCGGATTTCAATACTCTCCGCCTAGTTACCTTTTGTTTTTGTTGTTCTGAGCAAATAATTATCTGTTCAGTTGTTGCTTTTAATAAATCCTTTTTTCAAGTTCTTATGGATATACCCTGCGGATTTCCTTAGACCCTTTGTTGGTCCTCCTGCTCATTGTGTGCAGAAAATGGCATTTATAAAGATCGTATGGACCGCTTTGGTCATAGAGTATTGTAAAAATGCAAAGAAGTCTCTTTGTATGCCTCTAGGGAGGAGGACCAGACTGAAACCGCTTTGTGACTTGAAAATCATTCTTTTATTTAAATGCCTGTTTTTACAAACCCTCACTGATTAAGTGCTATATAAAAGAACCTTGAACAGAGGGGACTCCAGCTAATAAGAAAGCCACACTTACGTGGACAAACACAAGAAGATCTCCAAATGCTAGAGTGGAAATAACCATCCCAGGCATGGAGAAAAAATAAAATTAATGCCTGAGACCCAGAAGAGAGTAAAGTTACATATTTGGAATGGGAGAAATGATACCTTTTTATCATACTAAAGAATTCCAACTTCTAGCTCTGAACATGTACCCCTGTATCTTTCTCTCCTTCTCCCTTCCACCTTGGTGTCCCAGGAGAAAAGTCAGCACAAGGAGCAGATTTCTGCCAAGATAGAATCTCTGAAAGAAAATATCCCTTCTCTGTCCGCGGCAATAAATGCTTGGAAGTTGCAACTGGAAGATGATCACGCCTTTCAGCAGTTTAACTGGAAGGCAGACGTGGTGGAGGCCTGGATTGGTATGATGTGTGAGGGCCAGGGGAGGTGCTGGTAAATACATTGATAGAAAGGTTCTGGGGTTTTCTCACTTCCCATGCGAAGAGAGATACTCCCCTCCCACCCACTCCTACCCTTTCTGAACACAGTTACACTCACATATGTGTGCACGTGTGTACACACACACACACCCCAAAAAACATGCTGATGGATGACTGCAGACCAGAATTCCAGAAAACACATTTTTGGGAAATTGGTGATTTCATCTTTGATATTCAAAAGGGCAGAGCCACGGCAAAACATTCTTTAAAAAAAAAAGCAGTGTGTTTGATGACTTCTAATTTACATTTAATCTGCAATTTTCCTTTTCTCCCCCAAATACTCAGAAGTTCCCTTGGCTATAGTTGTGTTCCAGTCAGTTCTATGGTGCATAAAGTCCAAAGAAACCATCCATCAGCCCTGACTACTCCCATATTCCAATAAATGATCTACTCCCAGAGTCAGGGGGCTCTCTTGTGACCTAGAATAAATATTTCTTTTCTCTTTACCAAGACTGATTCAAGAGCAACTACCTTTTCCCTCTAATCAATCATCTTTTCTCTCTAGCCGAGAAAGAAGCAAGTCTGAAGACCGATGGCAATGGTACAGACCTCGCTGCCTCCCTCGCTCTCCTGGCAAAGCAGGTGAGAACCGGGCCGGTCCTGGGCAGGCGCCAGTCATGTCCACGGCCCGCATGCACGGAAGCTAAACACTAGAATTATCCGATGCCCCAATTCTGTGGTTTTCTGGTCTGTAGGATCTGAGCTAGTGTTACCTTTTCCCTTCCCAATATCAATAACTTGCTAGTTTTTTCTCCCTCTTCCTCCTACCAGTCTTGCTGCTGCTAAGTGTGCATCGTTTTTATTAGAGAACCAACTTTTTTTATTTTTCATCATATCTTTGTATTATATTCCATTAATATCTTTTTATATCTTTCTCATTTTTTTTACTTTTTTTGCTATTAACTTATTATTTTTTAAGATTGTATTTATTTATTTGACAGAGAGAAACACAGCTAGAGAGGAAACACAAGCAGGGGGAGTGAGAAAGGGAGAAGCAGACTTCCCGCCCAGCAGGGAGCCCAATGTGGGGCTGGATCCCGGGACTCTGGGATCATGACCAGAGCGGAAGGCAGATGCTTAATGACTGAGCCACCCAGGCGCCCCCATTTTAGCATTTTAATGTAAGGATATAAGTTTCCCTCTAAGGAGAGCTTTAGCTGCACCTCACTTCTTCATATGTTACTTCTGTTATAATCACTCAGATAAAATGTTTCTGTTGTTTCTAATTTCTTATTTAACCCATTGGCTATTCCACAGTGTATTTGCTCAATTTCCAAACATTTGGGAATTCTCTCACCATTTTTTACATTTATGGCTAGTTTAATTCCACTTGATTCTAAAAACACATTCTATATTATTCTAGAAGCTAGAGTTACATCGAGCAAACGGTCTCTTTTGGTGAATAGACTATGTATAGTTGGAAAGAATGTGTATATTTTACAGTGGTTTATATTACTTTTGAGATTTTGGTTATTAATCATGTTTAAATATGTTGTTATTTTTATATATTTTGAAGCTAGTTTCAAAGTTGTGTTCACATTTAGAATTATAAAGCATCTTGATGAATTGATACTTTAATTATGAAATATTCTTTCTAATAACATTTCTTGATTTAAAGTCTTCTTCACTTACTAGTGTATGAGGGGTTTTTTGTTTTGTTTTGTTTAATTTTTTGTTTAAAGTATATATCTATTTCCATCCTTTGGTTGTTTTCTTTTCTTTCTTCACATTTATGTCTTTATATTTCATATTTTTGTTGTTGGTTTGATACATGTACATACTACAAAATGATTGCCATTGTAGCGCTAGCTGACACCTCTAACCCATTATGTAATTACCACTTCTTTTTTGTGGTGAGAACATTTCAGATGTACTTTCTTAATAAGTTTCATGCTTATTAAGTATTCTTAGCTGTAATCATCATGTTTACATCAGATCCCCAGAATTAGTCATTCTTTTAGTTGGAAGTTTGTATTCTTTGACCAGTGTCTCCCCATTTCCCACACCGTCTGACCTAGGGCAACCACCAGTCTACTGTTCCTCTAAGTTTGACCTTTCTAGATTCCACTGGTGAGTGGTATCAAACACCAATTGTCTTTCTCTGACTTATTTCATTTAATATATGCTCTCAAGTTTCATGCAAATTGTCACAAATGGCAGAACTTCCTTCTTCTGATGGCAAAATCATACTCCATTTTACACACACATCACATCTTCTGTTCATTTGTTGATGGACACTCAGATTGTTTCCATATCTGGACTAACGTGAATGATGTTGAAACAAATATAGAAATGCGGAGTGTCTTTATATTTTAGATGTGTCTCCTAAAATTTCAGAGTTGAGTGTTATTTATCTACTTTGATCATTTCATTGGAATAGTGAGTCCGTTTACATTTAAAGTAATTTAACTCATGAATTTTGATTTAAAGTACTCATACCCTTTCCCCTCCAACCCCTACTTTTTGGCCAGGGACTGAAATGATTCAGAACATTATATATATATTTTAGGACTTCCTTTTTCAGTTAGCTCTTACTCCTAGGACCTTTTAAGGGTTCAATTGAATCCCTTTTATTGGTGCTACTCCTCTCTGTGTCCTCAACTCAGTGCTGTGAGACTACTGAGGAGTCTACTAGCATCTTTGACTCTTTGCTACTGTTTTTCTGCTTGGCTTCTGGGACTCCTGTCCTATAGAGTTTAAGGAGCTTGTAGATGACTTGAGGGAAACAGGCAGAATATTGAACCATTTTTTTCCATAACTGCTTAAATCCTAGCTGCCTGGTTCCCCAGAAACTGTCTCTTTAGTTTCATGAGATTATCAAGAGCTCTGAGTAGCTGCTTTCCCCTCAGTCTCTTGGCCTGTGCAGCTCATATGTCATAGGAAATGGTGACAGAGAATATTACTCTGATTCTACTATTTCACCTCCTCAGAGTTTTGATTCCTTGAAGTCTAGTGACCTGAGTTGTGTTTTGATCTCTTTCAAACAGCTGATGTGCTTTCATCCAACAATTAAAGTTGTTCTCAAAGGAAGAGTTGATCAAATACAAGCTACCCTATTAAAGCTGAAAGTGCAGTATCCAGAATTTTGTGACTTTTGATGTCAGCACCCTCCCCACACACACACACACTGCGTGACTGACCCCTCTAAGAGGTCTATTAGTGTGCATACTTCCAAGATCTCTGGTAGTACGCTGCCACTAATCAGAACACAAATTCTAACAGAGGGTATAAAAGGGTCTTAGAATGGATGCGAGCTATAGGAAGCACTTAATTTTGACTCAAAAAATGAGGATCATATCATGCTCCAGTATTCCCTTAATATTAATTATATACCGAACCTAAGCTCTGATTATAAAACATGCATCCATCAGAACTTAGCCATAATTCCAACCACAAATGTTCACATAAATCTCTAAGTTATGTTTCCTTTTGCTTGGTCCTCACCCTGATTCTTTCCTAGACCTTATCTTGTCTGTGATAAAAATCTGGTGGAACCCAGGTGTGAATGGTCCCTGGGAACCTACATTGTTTCTCTGTTCACAGCTTCTCTTTGGGTCTCTTCCAGGACACTCTGGATGCCAGTCTGCAGAGCTTCCAGCAAGAGAGGCTGTCAGAGATAACTGCCCTCAAGGACCAACTGGTGGATGCTCAGCACAGACAGACCAAAGCCATTGAGCAGCGCCATGATGCTCTGCTAAGGCGCTGGGAACAGCTGCTGGAAGCCTCTGCAGCCCACAAAGAGAAGTTGCTAGAGAAGCAGCTGCCCCTACAGCAGGTTAGAAAAAGAGCCATAATGAAATATAGTATCTGTGTATTAGTCATGGAATCCAGAAATGGATTCCACTGGAACTCCTGTTTGGATAAACCCTAGACATTTGAGCAAGTGCATGAAAAGGATCAGGAAGGCATTTTTACTGAACAAGAAGTAATCAGGTTTTTTAAGACCGATTTTCAGTGATCCAGCTGACTTGAGATGTATGTCGGGCACATGAAACAGAAGGACAGAAAGGTGGATGGTCCTAAGCATAGAGAAAAACTAGGCAGGCAGGCAGGAGGCAAAGCTTTCCTTGGACTTCTCTCTAACCACATGAAAGGAGTACTCGACAAGAAGAAGTTGAGTTCTCATCTTGTGTCGACCTTACTCAGCTGGGAGACCCTGAATATATGTCACTTCACATCTCTGAGCCTTGATTCCTCCCTTTATGAAATGCGACCATATTACCACTGTCTCCTGCCGGTCTGTTACGACGACTGAGAGAGATAATGGACCTGAAAACACAACACAAGCCACTCAGCTCTGTGTGGGCTTACATGGTGAAAACGTTCTTTCAGTGGTGGCTGCCAAGGGACTCGATGTTGATCGTAAAAAATATCAATAACAAAAGGAAGCCAGGATGCTTGGTGAAATTACTGAGCATTCCTATACCATAAGAACTATTGTACCAGGCAGCAAGTGAGGGCAGGAAGTGAGGGGAATTAAGAAACAAACATACAGATAAAAATCAGTTGGTTTGGACCCTTAGCTAATTACTGAAGGGCTTGGTACCTACAGAAATAAGTCTTAAGTGAAAAATTAAATCAGTGTATGGGCAACTTTACACACATATATACATTCTACATAGAAAGACATCTTACATTTTGATACTATTTTGCTTAACTTTCAACTTCTGCAAAGAGGTTTGTTATCTGATTTCCTGATGGTAAAATCTTTGTAAAATACACAGATGATCCATAATATTAGGAAAGTAACATGAGGTTCTTTACCGTGTGGAGGCCGTATGAACGGCTGAAATAGACCCATCTCTGTATGGGTCTATTTTAGCAAAGAGATCGCTGAAGTGAATATGTGGTAAAATGTAATGGTCTAATACCTTTGTAATTCCCTCTTCCATTTGGGCCGATTTTCTCCTCCTTAACCTCCATATTTGGGAATGAAGACTCATTTTCATATTTGCCTTAGATAAATTTCAGAAGCGACTGACCCTAAATCTATGGTGCATTTTAAATCTAGAGCTGTTTTTGCTCACCTCCTGTCTGGAACACTCCGTTCTGTTTCGCTTATTCAGAAATTCCAACAATTCGGTCACGCAGAGCATGCAGACCGTAACATGGGGATAAGGGGTACAGTTAAGAAGGTAGGAACTGTGTTGAGCCTTGAATAAATTTTAGAAGGAAAGCAGGGAAAGCACTTGGTACAGACAAAGAGACAGCAGAAAGGCATTGTCTGCAGAAGAATGAGAGAAGAAGCAAACAGAATGGGAGAGACTGGTCTAGCCCATCAATGATCTGCGGATTCAATGATTCTACCCATTTATTCATTTCATGCCTAGTTTTGCATGTAGGACTAGGAAGAACTAGGCACACACTTCAGAATAAGAAATCATGAAGTCACTGGAAACGGACCTTGCTTCATTTGGACTCTTAGCGCAAGAACAACTCTAGGAGCCCTTCAGCCTCTTTATTTGTAGACGGTGGAAGACTTGACTAGTTTCACACCAGGGGCCAGGACCTGGCAGGTGCCTCAAATGTACCTGACTGCCCACTGATTTCATGTCCTCGGTGGTTTCAGTGTTGTCCTCTTGGAGTGCTGACCTTGAAAATATTTGAGTATGGTCTTTTTAAATTTTAATTCTCAGTTTTCTCTTTTGCTGAGGGCCTTTATCCGGAATGATGGGGATGACTTTTTTCTCTGCAGGCCGAGGAGCTGTTCATGGAATTTGCACACAAGGCTTCTGCTTTCAGCCACTGGTGTGAGAACGCAAATGAGGACCTCTCGGAGCCTGTGCGTTGTGTCTCCCTGAATGAGATCCGGCAGCTGCAGAAGGACCACGAGGCCTTCTTGACCTCCTTGGCAGGGGCCCAATCCGACTTCAACAATTTGCTGGAGCTGGACCAGAAGATTAAGGCCTTAAATGTGCCCTCCAGCCCTTATACCTGGCTAACGATGGAGGCGCTAGAGACGTTCTGGAAGCACCTGTCTGACGTCATCAAGGTACAGAGGCTTTCTTTCATGGTGGTGAGCATGACCACCTAACTTATGTATCTCGTATATACATATATGTTGGGGGGGAGGTTTGGGAAAGAAAGGACACAGTTAAGAACTATGCTGGGACAGCAGTCATGAATAGGAACTATCTAAGGAAATGTTAGAAATATGTTCACAGTGGGTCCAACCCTACAGCCCAGAGTTCAGACACTCTCATGCCTCTGGGTGTTGAGCAGTGATCCAAGGAAGCAAACGCAGGCTTCAGGAAGTGGCTGTAAACATGGGATATGAAAGTTAATGAGGTTTGTATATAAGTTCACAGTCTATAGATTTCCCCCAACCTTATTTTATACCTTTCCCCAAAATGCCTTTGTTTATGTCTTTGTGTATAATTTGTATCAGTCTGTAATGATATTCATCATAGAAACTATGGAAAATATTAAGAAGTCTCACAAAGAAAAATGTCACCAAACTACCACCAATTTTATTTTTTAAAAGGTTTTACTTATTCATTTGTCAGAGAAAGAACACAAGCAGGGGGAGCCGTAGCTTCTTCCTACTTTTCCCTTTCGGGCTATGTTTATGTTCATTTAAATGAAGATTTCACCTAGAAAAGAAATGAAAAGGGGACAATTTGCCTTTATTACAAGCTTATTTGTCACTGGGCTTGGTCCTAGTGACACCCGCAACTACTCTGGGGTGTGAGGGGAGCCTCCTCCCCCTTTGGAGGCGGGAGAGGGGAGTGGGAGAAAATACGAGCACATAGGCAGCACATGTTTCCGGAAGATGGCTTAGACTGGGGGAGGGGAGCGGTGCAGCTGAGCCCGGGGACCAGCTATGTTCCTGCAGAGAGGTCTCAGTGTTCACGCCGCTGTCTGTGATTTGGGGTCTTAGGAGCACGAGCAGGAGCTACAAAGGGAAGAGGAGAGGCAGGTCAAGAACTTTGAGATGCGCCAGGAGTTTGAGCAGAACGCCAGTGCCTTCCTTCAGTGGATCTTGGAGACCAGGTGTGCAGTGCTGCCTCCAAACCCATGATCCCTGCATCACCACAGGGATGAAATACATATCTGAAGGGAGCAGGACGGGGTCCTACAGCATTTATGTTGTTCCAAAATCACCATGTCCTGTCTATGCTTTTCATCTGGAATTGATGGTTTTCCAAATCAATCCTTGCAAAATCAAGAAACGAGAATGTCATGCCACTGCTCCTTGTCTGCACGTCCATATTCTCTCCTAGATACTTACTTTTTTCCCCTGTCGCCTGTAATTAAAGTCTGAAAAAACACAGTCCCTTATGTGTGCACTGTACAAAGTGCTTGTACACCCATTGCCTCCCTTAACTCTCACTGTGCCCTTGAAACGTGTGCAGAGCAGATGTGATTCCCTCTGCGTCCCAGTGTGGAAAGAAGTTCAGCAGACAAATGGACCTGCTCAAGGTCACATGCGTCTGTATTGGCACGACCCAAGGCAGAGCCTGCCGTGAGCACCTGCTCTGAGGCTACTGTGTAGCTTGACCATGAAGCCATAGAATCAGTGACATACCCTATGCTAATTGCTTTTATTAACGGCAGAATGTCTTCTACAGGAAAGTAGCATTTGTCACATGTCCCGGGGCACATGACCTGGAAAAGAAGAGATTTGGAGGGTTGTAAATGCATTAGAATAAATGTCAAAGTCAGTAGTCCGTATGTAGTAGGTTGGTCAGAAATGGGGACTTCTGAGCGTTAAAGGGGTGGTTTAGAAGATCCGCGATATGTACTGTTCCTACAAACCCAAAAGGAAAAACAGTAAGCAGAAGGAAAACCTGGGTCATGGCTAAAAGTCATCACACAGAAGGCTGAGGAGACACAGTTCATTCTCCTGTACCTCTGCTTTGGTCCCTCATCCCCTGGCAGCGTGTGTCCAACACTGAGCAGGTCACCTGACACCCTCGCTCTTCATCCTAAGACAGCAGCTGCACAGAGGCTCTGAGCTCCTCCAAGAGGGAGAGACTGTGGGACCAGTGCAGAACGGGTTCCTATTAGATTTAGAATATTTCATAAATCTAGGGAAAGAAGATCATTGAAGTAATTTGTGTTAACGTGTGATTTCTCTTTTCTCTCGTTTGATTCCTGTTTGGACCTCCATGCCCAGGACTTTTTTTCTGGAAGGGTCAGTATTTTCTGTTCTTATGTTTTGTTCCATTTTCTGGAAAAACTAATAGTAAGGAGGACTTAGCACCCAGCATCTTCATCATCACCACCATCACCACCAGATTGAGATGGTGCCCAAATCAAAGTATGGCGTGGAAACAGGAGCACCAAACAGAGTAGTCTGTCTACATCCCACTAGGGGAGCCTTAACCTCATTAGCTTAAAGGTATGTTTGAGAGTAAGAACCGAGAGGAAGGTACAGCAGCCTTCTCGTAGACACAGAAGAACAAGGGCAGGCCTTCCTTTACTTCTCCTCTGTCTGGCAGCTTGCTCATTGTCAGAAGGGTTTCATTTCATGAAAATCTGGTGTGAAAACTCATTTCAGAGAAGCTGTATAATAGACCCAGAAGTAGAGAAATGTAGGGTGTCAGAATAGATCTGTCTGGATGAAACACTGACCTCTGAAACTATGAGTAACATTTCCCTCTGGTTCATAACTAGGTCATTGCTCAAAGAAACAGAAACTCTGGAATCCCAGTTGGAAGCTAATAAAGTAAGTATCATCTGTTTATTAGCAGAGTACATTGCCAGAATTATGAGGAGTGCCAGGGGAACACTTTGAAGGCAACCCTAGTAGTCCTTTAAGTAAACTCCTGGGCCCAAAGGTCGAGAGCTTCAGGGTCTGGTCCCAACGCTGCCAGCAACATCACATTCTAGCTGTTGATTGCTGCCCCATGGGCACGACCTTCAGTTTACTTCAGTGACCTCAAAATCTGTGTCTATACAATGGAGTTCATAATATCTGTACCCACAGAGACACTGTGATAATTAAGAAAGAAAACAGGTGCAGAAGCCATCATCATTTGACAATCACTTGATAATACAATTAAATCCAGATGGTCTCTCAACAGTTGCATGAAGCAATGGGCTAGAATAGTGTTTCTTAAATTTATTTTCCTTTCTGCTTAACCTCAAGGAGAACATTTAATCAATTAAATCTAATTACTCCCCTATGAAAGAACTTCAATAATAAAGAGTAAGATGCTGTCAGGTGGGACCAGTCCCTGGAAGGTCACGAGCATTCGCACCATATAATATATGTAGTATCTGCACCCACCCTCATCCTCAGAACCCGTTCACTCCTCCCCTGCTCAGGAGAAAGCATGGCCTGGAAGCAGGCAGTTGGCATTGAATATGCCTGGAGGACACTATACCCTGTGGAAGTCTGCCCATGTGGTTGCAGGGGAGCTGACTGGAGCTCAGCCACAATCCCCATTGTGGATAACTCGTGGTGCAGATCACTGGGAGCCAGCCATGCAGGCATCCTGGGAATCCTCCTCCACTCCGCTGCAGGTTGTAGCTACTAATTCTTAGATTTGTATATTACACATGACAAGAATGACCAGGGTCACGTTGTCTAACCTTCCCACCATCACATAAACAAGGAACACAGAAGTGGGTTTCCTGAGCAGTTTACTTTTTGCAGAGGATAGGAAGAGTCCTGAGAATAATTTAAAAGGAGCAATTAGAGGAAACCCAAACTCACCAGCTTCTTATCTTCTCTACCATTCCTTGGTTTGAAGCGGGAACCCTGCATGACTGCTTCTCTCCTTTTTGGCTTTCTAGAGGAAGCAGAAGGAAATCCAGGCCATGAAGCGCCAGCTGACCAAGATTGAGGATCTGGGAGACAGCTTGGAAGAGGCTCTGGTCCTGGACATCAAGTACAGCACCATCGGGCTGGCCCAGCAGTGGGACCAACTCCACCAGCTGGGCATGAGGACGCAGCACAACCTGGAGCAGCAGATCCAAGCCAGGTGCTGCAGAGCCGTGAGCAGGGCCACGCGGGGCGCGGGTGGGATTCACTGTCACCTGGGTCTGCAGATAAGCCTACTGGGTAAAAGACCTGCTTCAGAGATAGGGCACATTCTTCCACAATCTTCTTTTTATTTGGAGTCTGTTAAGCAACAGGAGACTTGCTCCCATCCCCCTGAAGCCACTCACCACCCAGGGGTCAGAGTCCCTTTACCATCTTATGCGATCTCTTCAAGAAGCCATTCCTTTTGTAAAAGTCTCTCTCAAGTCTCTAGAATGCAGGAATAGTCAAGGTGTAGAGCCAGAAGAGCAGAATCCACTTTTTTTTCCCTCCTAAATAAATTAGTTCTACCAAAGCAGCTTTAGATCTTGGCGATAATGGCAGCATCATTGTGTAGATCGGGGACTGGGAAACTTCTCCTGTAAAGAGACTGATCACGAATGTGTCAGTCATGGTGAGTCACATGGTCTCCACCGTAGCTACTTATTTTCTGTCGTGGAGAGAACAGCTATGGACAGCCCGCAAATCCATGACCATGTCCATGTTTCAATAAGTTTCTATTTACGGACACTGGAATTTGAATTTCATGTAAATTTTATGTTTAATGAAACACTCCCTCTTTTGATTATTTTCAACCAGGTAAATAGGTAAAGCCCACTCATAGCTCATTAAACTGTACAAAAGCAAGCGGCAGACTAGATTCGGCCCATGGGCTCTAGTTTGCCGACTCCTGATTTAGATGACCAGGTAGCATAATATTCACCAACATCCCTCTCTTTTCCACATCGTATGTCTTCTACTATTTTTCTGTTTTACTTCATGGATTAATTTATGTTTTTCCTTTCAGAGATACCATAGGTGTGAGTGAGGAGACACTGAAGGAGTTTAGCACGACATATAAGTGAGTATAACTTTGTAGTTGATCAGTTCTTTGTTTTCCAACTCATTCGGAATGAATCTCTAAATAACTAATTGTTTCCCCTTCAGTGTTGGTGTGGTAGGATCATAAATGAAAACCTAGATGTCTTAATTAGCCTCAGGTGATGGATTTTAACAAATCTATGGGATTCCTGGACTTCAGAAGAAAATACATTTCTCTCATGCTCAACATTTTACTGTCTTTGCTCCATTCACTGGGTTAAAAATAGTTCAGAAACAAGGGCAAGCTCCCCACTCCGTTCTCTGATGACCTGTGATGTGTTAAGGCCTCAGCTGACCCAAAAAGAACTGTTCTTTTCTGTTGTCATCTGCTTCTTTATTGAACGTGATAAAATGTTTTTGTTCTTCAGACATTTTGATGAGAATCTTACAGGGAGCTTGAGCCACAAAGATTTCCGGTCCTGCTTGAGGGGACTCAATTACTACTTGCCCATGGTAGAGGAGGATGAACCTGAGCCCAAGTTTGAGAAGTTCCTGGATGTTGTTGATCCTGGGAGGTAAGAAGACCAAGAGCCAGAGCATCGTAGGGAATGGGATTTGGAGGAACGAGCACAGAGGGTAAAATAACCCATGCAACATCACACCAACTCATCATGAGAATAGGAGGACACAGACTACCATACGTGAATGGGGCAGGTTTTGATGTTTTGCAGGATTAGCTCAGAAGTTCATGGCACTAACTTGAATTCAGGCACAGTTTCTGTCATTTGCTCAATTCCTGGTTTCTCTTTATCTATGAATCTCAGCTTGTTTTGAGAACAGACCTTGAGAGAAGAGTCCTTCCATGTGTATGAGGTCGTAGGAGACCTGCATGATTTGGAGGCCGACTGATGGGATGTGGTTGTGTGCTTGTGGGGGTGGAGTGCAGTCATAGGAGAGATCCCATCACTGTTAGGGATGGATTCTTTCCAATGCCAAGGATGACAGAAGCCCAGAAACAGAGGTGTTCAACTCAGCTTGGAAAGTTTGAAGTGCATTGGGATGGGTGCTCATGGAGACTCCCAGACTGTGTGGAGGGTCCAGCCAGAGGGCTCATGCGGCGTGGAGGCCGGGGCGGCAAGGCCATGCGGAGTGGGGTCAAAATGGGAGGATGCAGTCCACGGTCTCAGAGAGAAGAGCCCATTTCTCCTGCAGGAAAGGCTATATCTCCCTGGAAGACTATACCTCGTTCCTGATTAACAAGGAGTCAGAGAATATCAAGTCCAGCGATGAAATCGAGAATGCTTTCCAAGCCCTGGCGGAGGGCAAGGCTTATATCACCAAAGAGGACATGAAGCAGGTGAGACTCCAACTGCGTCCACTGTTGCTGTGCTTTTCTCCGGCCGGCGGCCCTCTGTTGGCAACTACCCTCCCCTACACGTCTTTTTGTTGACGCTGCCCGGACGTTGTCCTGCACAATCTACTGCTTGCTTTGGTCACCACTTCATTTTGTGTTGTCCCACCTTGAAAATGATAGTCATTCTCTAATGGCCATCAATTCCAAATCTGAGACTCAATTTTCCCATCTCTTGAATAACCCAAATTCAGGGAATGGGATAAAGTGTGTAGTCCACGTGAGAGGAGACCCTTCAGGTAAGGGCTGCGTTGAGAAGATGAGCTGGACTTACCCATTAGAAATTGCAAGCTTCTGAGACGATCTGTCATGGGACAGGGCTGGCTGCTGCTACCCCGTCTCTCTGCCCCGCTGGGTCCCGGCTTCGGGCGTATTGCTAGCCGCAAGGAGCCAGCTACCCCTATGACTGTATCTCGTTCTGTTTTTTTCAGGCCCTAACCCCAGAACAAGTGCAGTTCTGTGCCTCACATATGCAGCAGTATGTGGACCCACGAGGCAAAAGTCACCTTGCTGGCTACGACTACGTGGGTTTCACCAATTCCTTCTTTGGCAACTGATTAGCAGCTTTCCCTGGGTCCTAGCAAATCCTGGTGGGCGGGAAGCAAGTATTGGGGAAGGAAGGAGACAGCAGGTCTGGGGGAGGGGGAGGGAGTCGTGTGTGTGTGTGTGTGTGTGTGTGTGTGTGTGTGTGTGTGTGTGTGTGTGTTTATTACACTTATTAGAACACCTGGAAAAGTCTCGGGCTTGGGGGACTTAAGGCATCACAGAACCGGGGAGAGGAAGCAGCATGGGCTTATTTTGTACACAGACTGTCACTACTGTGGGGCCAAGCTCTCTGTTTTTCATGTGTTGGGTTCTACACATCTATATCGCTTTTGTTTTGATTTTGGAATAAAATATTTCCTTTTTAAAAAAACGTTCATTTTTTTTTAAGTCTTTCTTTTTAATAAGGCAATGTGAGTCAAGTGTTACTGACACACGTTAGCATCCATGTTTCTGAGAATCATACTGCTTTCAAGTGCAGAGAGATAACCACACCACAAAGAAGGTCACTGCAGAATGGGTAAAGTCCAGGACTCGCATTTGTAACTCACAAATGGTTTCTCCTGAATTTTAAATTCATATAAATTCTTACATTTGGAAATGAAGATATTTGACATCCTGGAGAACCCCAGTATTTTGTCTATAGAAGAAGAAGACCAGCACCTGTGTTCTTCTCCATCTGCCCCTTCTCCATTCTTCTCCATTACAGAGGGCACCGTGACTCTCAGAACGGCGAGGCTGCGGCCGGGCAGAGGTTCCTTTGTCCTCCTGGATGCTACACTCTTGCTTATATTTTAATGTGAGCAATGTTTTGATTTTCTTCTGCCTTCTATTAGACTAAGAGTTAGATTTATAAAATGAGGAATTAAGATAAACAGACAAACAAACAAGAAGAGGGAGTGCTGTCTCCAAAGAGTGTTCAGACCCGTGCCGATGCTCTGTCTGGACTTGTGAAAGTCGACAGCATTCATGCCAGCGAGAATCCGTGTGTGGGACCGCTGGTATCCTGCGCCGTCCCGACCACCAGCCCATGAGCATCATCACCTGATCGCCACCTTGTCTCAAGCCCTCCTTTGCGCAAAAGACGTTCCTTCCTCAGTCGGGGACAAATTCTGTCCCCAGAGCCATTGAAATGAATTTTGGTTAAAACTAAAAAGCCGTCTTTACTGCTAATAATGTGTAAGTGCTTTTTACTGATTTTTGTTTAAACAGTTGGATCCTATTGAACATGACAAGTGAAAGTTTTTTTTGTTTTGTTTTGTTTTGTTTTTTAAACTTGGTTATGGGCTGCCTGGGTGGCTCAGTGGGTTAAAACCTCTGCCTTCAGCTCAGGTCATGATCTCAGGGTCCTGGGATGGAGGCCCGCATCGGGCTCTCTGCTCGGCGGGGAGCCTGCTTCCTCCTCTCTCTCTGCCTGCCTGTGATCTAGCTCTCTCTGTCAAATAAATAAATAAAAATTAAAAAAAAAGAAAAGAAAAACTTGGTTATGTGTTACCAAAAATGGTTGCAGTTGAAAAAAAAAAAAAAACGTAGCCCAATAGACCATCAAAAATTAGTGTCATTGATATTACACTCACCAAGAAGTATGGGGAATCTAACAAACATGTGCTTTAATAGCCAAAAGCAAAGTGAATATTGTTGTGTTCTCCTCCCAGCCCCCTGCCAAGTATCCACAAGGCCAAAATCAGGTCATCAGGCCTGTCATGGGTCAAGAAATGCTCTTTATGGCAAAGGGCTGTTAGCATCTTATACAAGAGACAGAATAATACAGAGGCCAGAGAAGAGAATATTTATCTGAAGAATCAACAAATGCTACAAGAAGATGATACTGCTGGGGTCAATCACAGGTCCCTCTGAAGTCAGACCCTGACCACCGAGGCACACAAGCAAAAACGGAAACGCAGAAGCAGCATACAAAGCTTTGTTGGGTCTGCAAATATGCAACTTTTTAAAAAAGATTTTATTTATTTATTTGAAACAGAGAGAGATCACAAGTAGGCAGAGAGGCAGGCAGAGAGCGGAGGAGAGAGCCCAACGCGGGCCTCGATCCCAGGACCCTGAGATCCTGACCTGAGCCGAAGGCAGAGGCTTTAACCACTGAGCCCCCCAGATGTCCATGTAAATAGGCAACTTTTAACGATTAGAGCTTTTATCACATGTTCCTCATGATTTTCTGTTAAGTTTCTCCTAACTGATACTCGTCTTTCCTTGACCTTCTGTTCACTTACTTTAAATCACAATCCCTGGTTTACTCTTACTAACTCTTTTTCTCTACAACAGATTAGAGCCTGTTTCTGAGGCCCAGCCCTACAGCTACCTTCCTAAGTTTTTCCACTGCTTGATTGTGTCTCCAAAACCCTTCTGCTCCTAAAAGAACATCCCCCTTTACTTTAGTGGGCATCTCTGATGCTGGATATTTGCCTCCTGTATCCGGGCCAGTTTCCCAGTAAGGAATCCTCTCAAGGCCCAGGACCCAGACCCACTTTCCCACTTTCTCCAGGCAGACGCTGTGCAGGGCACCAGCCCTTCCTCCCTGCCTGACCCGTTAAATCATGAGATGCAGGATGCGGGCCCCTGCTGGTCCCAGCTCCCACCAACATCAGTGGGGCCACCAAGAGGGCGGCCACAAGCGTCGCTGTCCGGAAACTCCCAACCACACTGTGGGGTATACTGAGCGCTCCGTGTGGGCATGCTCTCTCTGAAGACCCTGTATGAATCTTCACCTGGAGAGCCCTGTAAAAGAGAAGCCACTCTCATTCCATCTGCCTCTGAGAAACGGAGCCACGCAAAGGCGAGGAAGCGCATTGTAGGTCAGGTGTCTGAAGCGTGGCAGGACTTTAACCTCAGGAAGTCAGACTCCAGAGCCTCCCATCTTAATGGGCTGTCATTGGGCCGTGAGTGGGGCCCATGTGGTCATGGTCACATCAGAGGAGACTTTGCTGTGTGCGCATGTGTGCGCGTGTGTGCGTGTGTGTGTGCGCGTGTGTGCACGTGTGTGTGTGCGTGTGTGCACGCTTGCGTGCAAGCCCGGAAGGACAGGTTGTTCCTTGTTAGCACATGGTCACTTCTTTAACCAAGGGAGGGAATTCGAAGCATCTAGTGAGATTTTGCCAACCATTTCTGCCTGTCCCCACCCCAGATCAATTGTGGCTAGGTCTATAGGAAGGGTCCCCAGGAACACTTACTCTGAAAATCAGCACCATGTGATTTGTATGCCCTTTTGAACTTAAGACACCATATATGGACATTAGAAGCACCTTTCAGTATTACTCAGCGATTCTTGGAACATCTCCGTCCACCGCGGTGCAATGTGTATTGGTGGATGGTGGACTGAACGGATTTCGGAAATGAATTTGCTCAGACAGCCTCAATGCAAAGGGGTGATTCCTCCCAGGCTGTATGATGACAAGGATCCAAGAGTACATGGCCTTTCTCTGAGACCCAGACTCTTTCTTCCATCTGATTAACTCTCCTACCTCTTCCCAACCGGTTCTCTTCTCCAGGCTCTGGTTTCCTTCCTCCCAAATTTAGTTTCCACAAAGTTCTAACTAGAGGCTGTGTTTCTTCCCTGAAGGCATGGGAAAATATGGATTCCTATTGGAAAGAAACCACCCCCCAATATAAGGCCCCTCTCTCAACTTGTGCCCCAGTGCTCACTCGTTGCTGTATTATGCGGATCCTGCATTTTCAAAACCTCTTCTGTTTGTAATTTACTTCGGCTTCCAGCTCCACTCTCCATGTTCTGGTCCCCATGTCTTTGCTTAGGACAATGGCAATGGATTCCTTACTGATCCCTTGCCTCTTGTTTTCTCTCTGCTGACCTCTGTCTTCCTCTCTGCTGCTGGATTAATCTTCCAAAATTGGTTCCCAGATGCCACTCTGCTCTCGGCTCAGAGATTTACTCTCCCTGCTGAAGGGATCCAGTCTGAAGCAAGTTATTAAAACTGTTGTCTGCACAGACGTCGTCACCCACACTAAGTTCGCATCATTTGGGACACCCTCTCAGTCTCTCTGGACAGCTCGCCGCGTCTGCCACAGGCCGAGATTGCCTTGCCACAAAAGCTTCAGGTATTCTGTTCCCTCTTTCGGAATATACCTTCTTCCCACTTAACTGCATTCAAGACTTGCCCATCCATTAGGAGCAAATTCGAGTACTACCTTAGACACGAAGCCTCTGATTCTCCACTGAGATTAACCTCTCCCTAAACTAAAAGCCAAAATCACTTTACTTAGCCTGTTAACAATAAAATCAGCTGAGATGTATTGGAAGAGCATTCTGATGCAGGCACAGTGTTCAATTCTTTGCATGCATGGTCCTGTTTAGTGAGCAATGTAAAACTGCAAAGTTACAACCATTTTACAGAGAAGGATATGGGGGCTGACCTAGCATCACATAGTCAGTTACTGGGCCTGTATCCAAACTCCTAGATTCATCACACTTGTCCTTGTCCCTAAGAAGGCCTGTGCTGTGTGCTGTGTACTGCAGGTGGAAAGTGAACACAGGAGAGGATGTGTGTCCCAGACCCTGCAGGACAGTGTCCACGCCAGGGAGGGAGACAAGCGAGGAGGTCCTCAATGCCCAAGATTAGGAGGTCATCACAGAGCAATGATGAGTGTCAAAGAAAATAGGAGACCCGTGTCTTCTCTGTGATACAATCTACCACCTGGGAGAGCCAAGGCCAAGGAAGGACACAAAGGGACACTGAGTCAGAGGACAATGATATAAAGATAATAATAAAGGGGAACAACACCCCATGGGGGAGAAAAAACAACCTACCTTTTCCTTTAACAGAGCATTCAAACTAATCCATCAAACAGATTCCCACCGAGTTTCAGACCTTGGAAAAGCATGATAGTAGGATAGTCTAATTATGCAGCAGTTAAAAAATCTCTGCAGTGTCCCTGGTAGGACTCCATCCAGACCTGCTTTGAACTTGAGCACGCCAAACTGCTCTCATGTTGTTCAGTGGAGCTGGAAAATACCTTTTTTTTTTTTTTTTAAGATTTTATTTATTTATTTGACCGAAACACAGCCAGAGAGGGAGCACAAGCAGGGGGAGTGAGAGAAGGAGAAGCAGGCCTCCCGCTGAGCAGGTCTCCGGGATCATGACCTGAGCCAAAGGCAGTCACCCAACCAACTGAGCCACCCAGGTGCCTTGGAGCTGGAAAATTCTTAATGAATTGGACTTCTGCAGCGGTGGGATCTTTGAGGCTGAAAGTGGAAGCTCAGAGTCTGAGCTCAGAGTGCACAGTGAATGGAGTGGAAATCCTGCTCCGTATTCCCCAGCAGCCCCGGAGAAGTGCAGGCGGCAGGACGGGGTTCTCTCAGGGGGTGGAGGGTGGGACAGTTTGGTCTGAAACCCTGAGGATCTGGCCCATTTTCCTGGGTTCCTGGTCTCAGTGCAGACCATCCCACTGGCGGAGCCTTATACTCTCCGAAGCAGTCTCCCTTGGAAGGCACTTCTCAGGGCTGTCTTCACGGCCCGATTCCTCAGGCTGTAAACAATGGGGTTGAGGAGGGGGGTCACCACGGTATAGGTGACAGCAATAAGCTGATCCCGCTGCAGAGAGTAACTGGCTTTGGGCCTCAAGTACATGAAGGAGGCACAGCCATAGTGGACAATGACCACTGTGAGATGCGAGGCACAGGTGGAGAAGGCCTTCTTCTGCCCCTCCGCGGAGGGGATCCTCAGGATCGCCATGAGAATGTAGGCGTAGGAGATGGTGATGAAGGAGAAAGACACCAGGAGGACAAGGAGGCTGAGGATAAGGATGCCCAGCTCACTCGGGCCCGTGTCCCCACAGGCCAGGCTCAGTACCGGAGGGGTGTCACAGAAAAAGTGCTGGATCTCGTGGGAGCCACAGAACGGGAGGTGGAAAATGACGAGTGTCATTCCCAGCCCAAAGAGGAACCCGCTCAGGAAGGAGGTGCCAACCAGCTGGGCGCAGGAGGTCGGATTCATGCGGCTGGCATAGTGCAGCGGGGCACAGATGGCCACATACCTGTCAAAGCCCATGGCAGCCAGAAGGAAGCAGTTGGTGCAAGCCCAGGAAGCAGAGAAGAACATCTGGGCAGCACAACCCACATAGGAGATGGCCTGGCCCCCCATGACCAGGCTGGAGAGCATCCGAGGGATGATGCCCAAGGTGTAGCAGGTCTCAGAGAAAGACAGGAAGGAAAGGAAGAGGTACATGGGAGTGTGCAGGTGGCTGTCCAGCCTGATGACCACAATAATGAAGACATTGCTGGTCAGGATGGCAAGATACAGAGACAGGAAGAGTGCAAAGAGTAGGAGCTGCAGCTCCCCGAAGCTGGAGAAGCCCAGGAACACAAAACCCTTCCAGGCGGTTGCATTGGCCTGGCCCATCCTGAGCGGCACCCCAGCAGATGCGTTGACCCCTTGCACCTTGCCAGTAGAGGTCTGGCTTCTCTAGAAGGCAGCATGAGGTGGAGTCTCCTTCCTGGGTGCCTGCTGTAACTCAGAAAGAAAACTCCTTAGGTAGCGACCAAAACTCGGCAAGGTATTGATAGCGCCAGACACAGAGACATACGGATCCGTTCTCTACGGGTGCAGATACGTGCACAGGGACACACAGGACTGTGCACATAGACGCAAACACCACACATAAAGCACTCAGCCACAACCACGCCCACCGCACACACCCAGAACTCTACCCACTGCATATTGGCCCCGATGACTGTATCCACTGACCCATCAGGCTGGTTATAAATGCCTATCTTCTGAGATAGCACATAAATAAGTACATTGTGCACCAGACATCTATTCATACCGACTTCATAATACCCCCACATAAGAATACACACTGAACGCCTACTCACTGCCTATTAGAACATGAACTAGGGTGGCTTGTTGGATGTTATTTTATGGGCCCTGTGACAGAGCCAAGACTAGAGAAAAAGTACCTGAGTCCTAATCTAACATTATGTCCCCAAAACAATGACAGCTCTTCTCGGATGCCATGGGACATGCACACCCATGAGCACAGAGCTCTGTAACAATCCTTTATCTCTACCACCCTCCCCCAAATCTCTTCCATGTGAGTCCACGCCGAGCATGGATGGAAGCCTCAGACTCAGGGGAGTGGCCAACCGCTCTGGGCACAGATCTGATATGAGGCGGTGCTGTAGCTGGCAGACCAGGCAAGCGAAGGCTCCCCACTCACCCAAAAAGGCTCCCAGGGAGCAGAGCCCTGCCTCTCAGCAGCCATGGCCCAGATGCCTCCCCACCGCCCTGCCTGCAGGGGAGACCTGAGATCCGTCTCCGATGCTTCTCTGAGCAAAGGTGGTGCTCCCAAGTGATGTCAGGGCAGCTTCTACAGCTCTGGCCCCAGGAGGTGAGTCATCTCTGCTATCGTCTCTGAGGGGCCCCAGTCCCCCAAGGCACTGTTTCAGGAGCCACCTCCAACTGTGCCCGTCATTAGCTGGGAGTACTCTTTTGGGGATAGCAGAAGAGGAAATGTGAACAAAGAGAGGCTAGGATCATGATTTAAACAAAAATCCCATTATGTGCTAAATATTATATTTATTATTTTCACATGTTGAATCACCTTTAAAACTTAAAATGAACTGGTAAAAAAAAAGGTTGACAATTGCATTTTATAGAAGAAGAAACTGAGCCTGATAGACTTTAAGGGACCCATCCCAGATCACAGAGCTCAGATTCATGCTTTTAAAGTCTCCCTGTGAGATGTATAGTAAGAACACGGGAATTCACCTTCCCCTACTGTTGTCTGGAAAGTGGGAGATGACCTTTTCCAGGGTGCGTCCATTTTCAAAGGCACACACACCCTCACGATCAGATACCAAGAGTATCTGATCCTTATCCGCAGTCTTACCACCTTCGCACATCCTCCTCCGTCCACTCCACTTCTTTCAGACACATCTTTTTATTTATTTATTTTTAAGATCTATTTATTTATTTTGGGGAGAGAGAGCGAGCTAGAGCATGTGAGAGAATGAGCACAGGGGGAGGGGTGGAGGGAGAGTCTCAAGCAGACTCCCCACAGAGTGCGGAGCTCCGAGCTCTATCTCACCACCCTGAGATCATGACCTGAGTGGTAATCAAGAGTCAGAAGCTTGACTGATGGATCCACCCAGGTGCCCCAAGCACATCCTATTAAAGATTTTACTTATTTATTTGACAGAGAGAAACACAGCCAGAGAGGGAGCACAAGCAGAGGGACTGAGAGAGGGAGAAGCAGGCTTCCCGCCAAGCAGGGAACCCGATGCGGGTCTTGATCCCGGAACTCCTTGATCCAACTCAGCCACCCAGGCACCCCAGGAACATCCTTTTCAAAGCAACTTTACCTTTATCTTCTTTCCACAATATTGCAACAGTTGTATCCTGATTTTCAATCCATCCCTCAGATTGTCCTGAAACTTGACAATATGCAGAAAGCTCAGGGTGAAGCATGTTATCTAACTCTTCACTCAACATGCATTTTCCCCTAGTACTCTAGCAGTGTGAATCTACATCTCCAAAACATATTTTTTTATCACCCATCTGCAGATTCAGTAGAAGCAGTAATGATGATTGTTAACATGTATTCAATGCCAGATATTTTGCTGACCTCATTAGATGAATTGAACACTCACGCTATTTAAAGTCTTTTATGGGGGCGCCTGGGTGGCTCAGTTGGTTGAGCGACTGCCTTCGGCTCAGGTCATGACCCCGGAGACCCGGGATTGAGTCCCACATCGGGCTCCCTGCTCGGCAGGAAGACTGCTTCTCCCTCTCTCACTCCCCCTGCTTGTGTTCCCTCTCTGGCTGTGTTTCTCTCTGTCAAATAAATAAAAAAATCTTTTATAAATAAATAAATAAATAAACAAACAAATAAATAAATAAATAAAATAAAGTCTCTTATGATTATGCTCCCTTTTCAGATGAGAAGACTAAAGCATGGAAAAATTAAATAATTTACTGAAGATAACACAGCCAGGAGGCAACGGAGTAAGGTGTAGACTCAGGAACGCTTCTCCTAAGGACCATGCCATTCATGGTAACCTGTACCAGTCAGAAAAGGGCCAGAGATAGAGGAAATTAGTGTCACAATAGTACAGCTATTGGCTTTCTAGCAATTTCCTTGCACTACTGTTTTATCTGTTGATCTAGAGAGTATAGCATGCATTTTTAACTTAACCCACTCTACTTAAACTTAATATTGAATTATTTCCAGTAAAATGTAGGAAAGTTGCAATGACATAGTTGTGTTTACTTAAATCCTTTAACAACATTGTTACGATTTTTAAACACACGTATGCCTTCTTTTAGAGAACTTTAGAGCATACTTGGAAATGTGTATACAGGCTTTTCTATTTAACTTTCACATTCACCATGTTCTTCACTCTCTCCCGTGTATCCAAGTTACCATGGGTTTCATTTCCTGTCAGCCTTCCCTTAGCATTTCTTAACG
>PITA01021094.1:0-33445 GCA_004023965.1 Spilogale gracilis | reverse complement strand
CTCCCCCCCCAGTGGGCTCTCCCCGCTCCTCCCCCTCTTCAGTGGATCTAGCTCCCAGATGTGCTGCTCCCATTCCCCACCAGCACCCCGGCTGGACAGCTCCCGTCTGAGAGGGATGGACACCCACCCCGCCTGCTTGCAAGGCTGGGCCCAGATGCCTAACTGGGTTGTGGCCCCAAGATCAGCAAGCTGATTCCCTGACCCTCCCCTGTGCTCCCTGCTCAGCCTGCCCTGCCTGGGGTGGCCTGGCCATAGCCAGTGCAAGGTGAGAACTTAGACACACACACTGCAGGAGGGCACGGAGTGATTTGTCCCCTGGCTCCGGCAGCCCCCTCAGAGCAGGTGGCTGTCCCTCTGTGGGGCCAGCAACCCACAGGGAGTTCGTAGGGGCCATGGGGGTCCCATGCTGTGGGGCCTTGTGGCCAGCCCTGACGCACCTGTCACTTCACAGTGGAAATGCAGCAGCTGAAGAGTACCTGGGAGGTCCAGGAGACAAAGCTACAGTGGGACGTGGGGCGGCTTCAGCGGCAAGTGGCGCAGCAGGAGCGGGAGGGGCAGCTGGCCCTGGAGAGCCAGGCACTGGCTCACCACGAGGACCTGGCTCGGCTCCGGAGGGAGAAGGTCTGCTTCTGTTGGGCCACCCAACTGCTGGTCCCTTCCCCGGGGTCCACCATGTCCCAAAATGCAATAGACAATTAGGGGCAGGGGCCTGGGAGACCAGCCAGGAGCCAGAGGTGACCCAGCCACGGCACAGGTGGACTCTTCTAGTGAGCCCGAGCCATCTGAGCCTGGAGCGTGTGTGCAGAAGGGGGCCGACCTCGGGCAAGCCGGCCTGGCTACAGTCTGAGCGCCAGTCGCTGGAGGGGGGTTTTCCTGCAGGCTGTGCCTGACATATCATGCATCTGATGAATGTGGAGGCTCCGGAGAGGTTTATGAAGCCCTACATAAACGTGGGAGGGCAGATGGTGAGACCCAGCTCCTGCTTCGGTGTTACCTTGTGAGATAAGTGGGATATAGCTGGAGTGGCCAACCTCTGGGGACCTGTCCTGCCCTGATGTCCCATGAAACAGGTCTCACTTAGGACCTGCTGGTCTCACAAGTCCTGACCTATGCAGCCTTCACAGCCCGAACCTTTGCATTGGCCCAGGAGACCCTGAGTCTGTCCCTGACAGAGGAGAAGGAAGTGGCAGCTCGCAGGTTGGAACAGGAGAAGAAACTGGTAGCAAAAAATGCAGCCAAGAGGGAGGCTCTGAAGGAGGAAATTCAGAGCCTGAAGCACGAGAGGGATGAGAGTCTCCTCCAGTTGGAGCATGAGATGCAACAGGTGATGGGTGACTAGGAGGCAGCTGGGGACACTCACATGCACTTCACCGTGCCCTCTCTGACCCAGCAAGGGGTTATGAGGGCAACTTTTTAGGTCACTGCTAGTGCAGCTCCAAGCTTCCATAGAAGTTCTCATGCATCTAGCAACCCATCTGTCCATCCGGCCATCCACTAATCCCTCCATCCACCCATCCGTCCATCCGGCCATCCACTAATCCATCCCTCCACCCATCCATCCATCCGGCCATCCACTAATTCATCCATCCATCCATCCATCCATCCACCCCACAATCCATCCATCCATCCATGCACTTTACCTGATGTTGCACATACATGGCCATCTATCCACATACCTGATTTTCCATCCATACACCTAACCATACATCTGTCCATTAGTTTGCTTAAACATCCATCCAACTATCCATACACCCAACTATCCATCCACACACTCATATAACTATCCATCTATCTAACCACTCACTTGACCATATGTCTACTCATCACTTAAACATCCTTCTTTCTATCCATACACTCATGTGTCCATCCAGACCCACCATCCATCTCCGTGTCTGACCCTCCCTCTACCTGATCAGTCAGCCAGTGTGTGGAGAGCTGACTGAGCACAGGCTCAGAGGTCGGGCCATGTCAGACAGAGTACAAAGGCCCCGTCAACCCTGCTCAGGACAAGGGCTGCCTCTGGGTGATGCTCCTCTCTTCCCCCAGGGAGGGTGTGCAGTCACGACCACACCACATCCTGGCAAAGGCTTTATCACCCACTGTTCTGCAGCCTCTCCTTAAAGAGTCCCCTGAGCTTCACAGGCACCCCCCCCCCGAATCCTTCCAGGCCCTGTCCCTGAAAGAAGCAGAGGGGAGGCTCCTGAGGGAAGAGCTCTCCAGGTCCAGGCAGGAGCTGGAACAGGTGCGGCAGGAGGCCCAGAGCCAGCGTGAGCAAGCCGAGGTGAGCCCTGGGGGTCCCAGCAAGACCCTGAGCTCCCAGCCTGCTGGTGCTCACCACCCAGCCCCAGCACTGCCCGGCAGGCATGGCAGGTGTCCAATGCACTCCCTTCCTTCCTGGTCCCAGCGACACAGGGCCCTCCATCCTGGCCCCCTGAGCCTGAATTTCCCCCAGGGAAGGCCCATGTCTCTTTCTGGGAGGAAACACTGTCTTAATGGAAAGGAAAGACCCAACAAACCAAAGCTGGGGATGGGTGGGGGCTGTGAGAGCTGGTCCCTGCTCCCCAGCAGCGGGCTTGGCCAGGAAGAGTGCAGAGAGAGGAGGGCCTGGGGCCACAGGCACGCCAGCAGCAGAGAAGGGCGGAACCCGGCCTGCCCGTCTGGGCGCCGTTGGTAGAATGGAACTACAGGAAACATGTGTGAGGCCTCTTGGGCCAGCTCATTAGGCAGATGCTTCCGAAGGAGAAACCCAACCTAGCATTACTCCCGAGGCAGACCCTCACTGGGAAGGATACCCACAGAGGGTCCCAAGCCAAGCCAGGAGAGAGGCATCCCCGAGGGATGAGGGGTGGGAGAGACCCCTGTGCGTACCGGCCCACTGCTGCCCTGAGGTCGCCTCGAGCGACCAGCTGGGGTCACCTGGGCCTGGGGACTCCACCAGGAGCCCATGTCTAGGGGTCAGGGCAGGCAGCGGCAACTAGGACTCTGAGTGGGGGCAGTGACCCTGGGGGCCCTGTGCCCTGTGCCTCTACCCCATGGGCGGGGCGCCCACTGCTGTGTGCGGTGGGAGGGCCTCACCCAGGGTGTCTCTTCGCCTTCCCCCTGCCCCACTGCCTGGAGGGCCCCCTGGCACCCAGGAAAGTCGTACCCAAGAGGCTCTCTCCCTGAAGCCTGACCCCGCTCTGTCCCTCCCTTAGGCTAAGTGCCCTTCCATGGGTACAGCTGGGAGGAGTAGCAGGGTCTATGGAGTTGTGCCCTCCTTCCTTCCACCCCCACCGAGCTGCCCTCTGTCCCACCCATGGCCAGGGCATCAGGAATGCCCACCAAGACCCGGGGAGCTGACACCCCAAGTCAGAGGGGGGCCGGCTCAGGAGGCTTCCCTCGTGGCCTCTGCCGGGCGTGGGATCGCCCACCAGCCAGCGGGGAGTTCGTTAAGGGTCCTTTTGCCTCCTTGGCCTGGAAAGTGGGAATTAAAACCCACCGAGGACCGACGGAAAGGAGAGATACCAGCTGAGGAAAGCCTGTTGGGGGATCAGAAAGCACCGCCGGGGGGTGGAGGGGCTCCAGGGTGGTTCCCTGTCTCTCACAGGCCTCCCAGGGCTTCCTGGCAGGGCCCGCCCTGGGAGCACAGCTAGACCTGGCCACCCAAGGTGATACCTGTCATGGGGAGGGGCTGCAGGGGGCCGGGCGGGGGGAGCCCCAGTGAGGCCCCTTCACGGCCAGCAGGAGACTCCGCCTGATGGAGCCCAGCCCACCAGCGCCCTTGCTCTGGAGGCCACCGCAGCCCCGAGGGGGGTCGGGGAGTGGGGAGGCCTCGTAGAGACCCAGCACAGGGCAGGAGCCTGGGCACCTGCGATCCTGGAATTGGAAGCCGCCTCCATCCCCTGCCCTGGGGGTCCCGGACCACCCTGGGCCAGGCAGAGGGGAGGAGGGGCGTCCTGGTAAGGAAGCCGTTGGGCCTCAGGCCGCCGGTAAGCAGGTGCTGTCCTTACTCACGGACACGGGAAGCTTAGAGCACTTGGAGCTCTGCTGCCCAGCCTGGGGCCCGGAGGACCCCCACCACCTCGACGTGCCCACCGGTGAGTGCTCGACAGTGTCCTCCTGAGAGCTGAAGCTCCAGGAGGGCACATTCGGGCTGAATTAAGTCCCAGAGGAATGTCAGCGCCGCCTGAGTGGGCTGCGTGTTCTCTACAGGGGTGGCCCACTGCCCCTTTCCAGGCACATCTGTGGGGACGCATACATTTAGGCTGGCAGTGACGTGGGTGTCCCCTAAGGCCCCCCACCTATGTGAAAGTTCAGGAAACCAAGGTTGAAGGGCCCCTGTGTTCGCCAGGACTCAGGGACAGGCCCCCCCTTCCCTACCACTGCCACGTCTTCTGAGCTGGGGTCCGCTTTCTGGCCCTACGCTGGCGAGCAGAGGCCCCCCTCTGGGAAGGGGAGGCTCCCACATTGGCCGCAGGGCCGCGGGACCTGGGAGGCTCCTCCCGAGCCCAGTCAGCCAGCGAGCCCCGAGGTCCTGGACGTGAGCGCTGAGCCCATTCGCAGCCCCAGAAGTTGCGAAGTCTGTGACATTTGAGGACAGGGCCCTCTCACTCCTTGGCCCCTCAGCAGGGGGAGACCCAACAGCAACATTTTGGGGATGAGAAAGGTCAGCACTTGAGTCCCTGACTGAGCCGCTGCCGCCCACCCTGCCCTGGCCTGGGGCCTGGAGACCCCAGATGAAAGGTGTGGGCGCAGGGTCAGCCCCTCCCTGTGGGGAGACCGCTCTGGGGCTTCCTCACCATGTCCCCTGGGAACCTGGCGTCAGGGACCTTGGCAGCGGCTGGCGTGAGGACCCTGACGTAGAGCCCCCGCCACCTGGGGCAGCCGGAGCGAGGACGGCATCTGGCTGCCCGCCTGGGCCTCAGCAGACCACCAGCTGCCCGTGGACGCTGTGGCCCGCTTGCTGCTCCCTCCAGGCCACCGTCAGCGCCACGACGGCTGAGCTTAAGGCCCTGCAGGCCCAGTTTGAGGACGTCATCTCGGCCCGTCAGCGAGAGGCCACGACGCTGGGCCAGAGCCTCAGGGAGATGGCGGCAGAGAAAAGCAACACCAGGAGAGAAGTGAGGGGGTGCCGGGGGAGAGGGAGGGGAGCCGGAGCCGGGGGAGGGGTGCAAGGAGGGGGAAGGGCGCCAGGAGGGGCAGAGGCAGTTCCAGGAGAGCTAGGAGAGAAGGCCTTCCCGAGAGGAGGTGTACCCCATGGAGTGGGGAGGGGGCAGCTGGACCCTCAGCCCGTGACCCCTCCATCCCCACATCCTAGCAGCCCTGGGAAGAGCCTCGGTGAAGTGGTGCTGGCCAGGCTCCCGCAAGCGAAATGGGGTACAGACCCCACGGGACCGGGCATCGGGTGGGGTGACGCCGCCCTGGGGGTGCCCGGCAGAGGGGCAGAAATGTGGGGGTTTTGTGGGGTTTCCAGCGGTGACCGCGCACGGACCCGGCCAAGGCCTTGAGGTCGACCCGGGGCCCCCAGGAGCCACGTGTCAGTGTCCCGTGGTGGGGACCGTCCAGGCAAGGCAGGCCAGGCTATGAGGGCAGCGCAGGCATGCGAATCAGGGAGGTGTTTCTGAGGGAGCTGCGACAGGACCTGGGGAGCCTGGGAGAGGGGCGGGCAGGAGGGCACAGGGATTGGGGCTGGGGGAGGGTGACCGGAGCTCAGGTGGGGCCGTGGCGGGGACTCGGGCGAGGAGCCAAGGCCCAAGGCAGCAAGCAGGCTGACCCGGAGCTCCGGGAGCACGAGCTCGGCCAAGCAGCGGGGAGGAAAGGGGCTGCTCGGCCCTCCCCCAGCCCCCCAGGGGCAGGCCCCCGCAGTAGAGGCAGGGGGAGGGAGAAGGCATGATTTAACATGACAGGCTGTTTACTTTGGCCCCCAAAGAGAAAGGTCTCCTTTCAACAGATTTCAAAGTCAGGCCCGGTCAGCAACCACACGGGGAAGCAAAATGAGATTTTAAAACTAGAGGCTGCCGGGGAGGGGCGGGGAGACTGGGGGCACATTTGTTCTGGAGAGGTGAAAGAAGAAAGCACAGCCTCCTGAGAAGTTTGGGTTCCCAGAGAGGGGCCCCCAGAAAGAAGTAGGACCCCCAGAAAGGAAAGGAACCCCAGAAAGGAGAGGGAACCTCAGAAAAGGTAGGGTCCCCCAGAAAGGATAAGGAACCCCCAGAAAGGAAAGGGAACCCCCAGAAAGGAAAGGGAACCCCCAGAAAGGAAAAGGAACCCCAGATGATAGGGCCCCCCAGAAAGGGGAGGAACCTCCAGGGAAAAGAGGGGCCCCCCCAAAGGAGAGGGACCTCAAGAAAGGAAAGGAGCCCCCGGAAAGGCAAGGGCTCCCCAGAAAGGAGGAGGGCCCCCTGGAAGGGAGTGGGCAGCAGGAGGCTGAGGCCAGGGGGCAGGAGGAAGAAGCAGGGGAGCCACGGGCCCCAAAGAGTCTCCCAGGCGCCAGGCTGGCCCAGTTGCCATGGAAACCATAAGGCTTTCACAGCCTTTAAACTGAAGGGCGGTCCAGGCCTCTCACAGCCCTGCCTAGAGCCGCACACCCGCGTGCACGCACACACGGGGCCTGGGCACGCTTGCTCACACGCGTGTGCAGAGGCACACGGCCCGCGCTCACCCGTGCTGCATGTGTACACATGTGAGTGCTCACACACACGCACGGGCCTGAGCCCCGTCACAGCCCCTCCCTGCAGGAGATTTCAGAAGACGATGTTTACAAGATTTCTAGTAAAGAAATAATTATTATAATCACATTAAGTGATTTGACTGTGAAACTCCTGAACGAGGCCGTTGTTCTCATGAGGGGGCGGTGGGCGCGGGGGCGGGGGCCCTTCTTCCGCGTTGTTGTGCTTGTTTTCATCGGCTCGCGCTGGGACAGGAAAACAGCTCTGGAAAGATGGATAGGGTCTTTTGCTGGTCCTTGACCTTCCTGGTGGAGTTTTGCTGAGCTCTGCGGAAACAGCTCCCCACGGTTGTGGCTCCCACGTGTGGGGGGCGGGGAGCAGAGGAGGCGCTCGGGCCCCCCCCGAAACAGAGCAACAGCAACAGCGGGTGGACATGAGAGCCAGGCTGGCCGGGGGCCTGGACAATGTCCCGCAGAAACAGCCAGCAAAGTGCGCTTTGCCTTTGCCAAGCCAGCCCCTTGGCATCGCTCAGAATTTTTGCGGCCCCCCCTCTCTGCGCTGGCTGCCGGCCTCGTCCACCTCCCCCCCAGGGCCAGCCTGGCTGCACGGGGTGCTCGGGAGGGTCCTGCCCAGGACCGGGGCGCAGGGCCGGGAGGCAGGAGACCAGAGGTCCTGGCCAAGCCCGGCAATCTCCCCCCGTGGCCTGCGTGCTCAGGGGTGGGCTGGCCCTTCCCTGGGTCTGCACTCTCTTCCAGGACCCCCTCCAGGGATTGGGGGAGGCACCCCGTGTCCCAGGGCAGCATGAATAGCACCCCCGACCCCACCCAAGCGCTGGCCTCACACAGAACCCCAGAACTGGCAGGCTCTACCTATTGCAGAAGGTCCCAGAAGCTGTGGAGGGGTGTGGTGTAGGAGGACAGCGGGACCCTGTCCCTTCGGGGCCTGGAACGGGTCTGGCAGGGACAGGGGACGAGGACTGACACCCACAGCCTCTCCCAATCCTTGGGTCACTTGCAGAGGCTAGAGTCTGGGCGACTGAGCCCCGAGGCCAGGGCGGCCGTAGAGCGCGTGGCTCCCGCTGGCCCCAGAGCCCGCCCGGGGCCCCTGCATTTAGGGTGTCCATGTTTCTGCGGTACGCTCTGCACAGAGCACTCATGCGACAGCGAGCGCCGCTGCCCGAAGCGATGGACAGCCCGGCCCCGCGGGCCTTCTCAGGGCTGCTGCCCAGAGGCCCGCCCTCCCCCGGCCTCCCGTAAGACAGGGAAAAGACAGCAGACGGGGTGGGAGTGCCCACAACCGTGCAGGGCTCAGGAGCCAGGCCACCGGCCCTGCGGCCCACACCATCAGTGAGGGGGACAGCAGGTGGGATGGGCCATCAAGCGGAGGCCACTGGACCTGAGTGGGGACAGTGCAGATGTGTGGGCCGCCCAGTGACCACCAGCCCCGGAGTCCAGGAAGGGGGCACGGGGCAACACCAGGGCCAAGAGGGTCAGAGCGTCCCTTCCCAGGGCTCCAGGACAAGGCCTCGAGAACTGACCTGGAGCCTCACGGCGTTTAGGAGAGGTGACCCCCAGGCGGGCACATCCAGGGTATCTGCTTCTCCTTCAGGCCCTTGGGGACACAGGGCTGCGGTACCTTGGTGCCGCCAGACCAGAGCCAGGCCTGAGCCCCAGCCCCTGCCCCTGCCGCCGGAGGGCCCTACAGCCGGTGCTCCTCCCCCAGGCAGAAAGGCTGCAGGCCCAGCTGGTGGAGGCCCGGGAGGGGCTGGCTGTACTGCGCCGGGAGCTGGGGGACAGCGAGGAGAGCCGCGAGAGGCTTCGCAGGGAGGCGCTGGAGGCCCGGCGGGCCCTGGGAGACGAGGCCCGCGAGAAGGCCCTGCTGCAGCGCTCCAACACTGAGCTGCGGGCCACCATCCGCAGGGCTGAGCAGGAGAAGGCCAGGTACGGGGCGCCTGGGAGCACCTGTCCGGGAGCCTGCCCCGCCCCACAGCTCACCCCGGGGACAAAGAACATGGGATGTGGGATATGGGGCGTTCTCCTGACCTGAGCCAGATGGTGGTGGGGTGGCCTCGCTAAGCCGACCCAGGGTGCTGGCTGCCTGTTGAAGGTTCTATGGGGCCAGCATCCGGGGAGGGGGAGGCCCTGCGCGGCCAGCATCCGGGGAGGGGGAGCTGAGATGCCAGCCCTGCAGTCCTGCCCTCGTGCCAGACAGGTCCCGCCCAGCCAGCAGGAGACAGCCACGGGCTGGGGAGCCGACGAAGGCTGAGGGGCCTGCTCCGGGGCTCTGGGGACAGCGAGGCCGGCACTGCAGCCCTCGCGGTGGAAGGGGTGGCTGGGTGCCGGGCTGCTGCTGGACATTGGGTCTCTGGGAGTGTGCCTGGAGAGACGAGCAGGGCAGGCGGGGGAATCCAGAGACATGGAAAGGGGCCGAGCCAGCTGGGTGTCAGCCCTCAAAGGTGGTGGGGAGGCAGTCCTACAGAGGCTGGGCTTTGGGGCCCTGGAGAGCCAAGCCCCGGGAGAGGCATCTGGCCAGGGCGGGTGGGAGCAGGAAGTCTCCGTGGGAGAGGCAGGAGTCCCAGCCTGTGACCTGATGCTCAGTTTTCAGAGGTCCAAGGAGGCGGGGGAGCAGAAGGTGCTGGTCCTGGAGCAGGCCCGGGCTGCCGCCCAGAAGGAGGCCTGCGAGCTGCGGGCCAGTCTCAGGGAGGCTGAGCAGGCCCAGGCGGACGCCCGCCGGGAGCTCCAGGAGCTGGGTGCACAGGTGAGGGCCTCCCCCACAGACATGTCCCCACCCCACGGCCAGGCCCCAGCACCCCCCTCGCTCCCCCTGCTTGCTCCAGGACATGGTCTTGCTGCCCTGTCTCTGGAACATTCGGTCCCCACACTGGAAGCCCCCCAGCCCTGCTGAGACCCACGAGGCTGGGGTTCCCTCTCCCCCAGGGGTGCAGATGGCTGAGAACAAGCCCTTGGATGCCCGTGGACTCTGTGGGTCAAGAATATAGGCAGGGTGCGGAGGGCACGGCCAAGACGACTCCGCAGGGGGGCCTTGTGGGCAGGGCCGGGCTCGCCAAGACCGGGGCGGCCTCACCGTCAGCTGGGGTGCCCCCTGGGCCCCAGCCGCGGCTTCCTCCCCGCATGGCCACCTCGGGCTCGAGAATGGCTGTGCAGTTTCGTCTATCTGCCTCGGCTTCCAAAGTCAAGAGTCACGTATGTGAGTTCCCGGGGCCGCCACCATTCAGAGGAGGGGCCTAGACCTCGCTGGAGGCCCGAGGCCTTTCCAAGCCTCTGCAGCCACTTCTGTCGGACTTCCTCAGACTTGGAGCGGATCATGAGGTGCCCTGTGCTCCTTCCAGACCAGGCATCTCCTGCACCTCCCGCCTTCCACCCCCCACAGCCCTCCTGTGAGGAAGGTTCTAGTACCTTCCCTTTCACATGAGGCCTCGGAGGTGCCTCGGAGGCGTATGTGGGACCAGGCTCCCTGTGAGTGAGAGCGGCGAGGAGCCCAGAGCAGCACCCCTGACACGGTCCTCAGCCTGCTCCTTCCCACACGGTGTCCTGGCTCCAAGGGCACCCCCACCCTCATGCCCTGAGTGTGGGCACCGTCCCGAAGGAAGGCTCCTTGCCCCAGAACGTATGAGCAGAGGCAGGGGTCCAGGAGGGTCCTGGCAACCCCATCAGTGCCACCTCCCACTCAGAGGCGAGCGTGCTGGAGGCTGAGAACCGGAGAAAGAGCCAAGAGGTGAGGCAGCTACAGGTCCGGGGTGCACAGGGCGCCCAGCAGCAGCAGCACAGCCAGCGGGAGTGTGCACAGGCAGAGCTGGCTGCAGGGGCGGAGGCGGCCCGCGACAGCGCCCGGAGGGCAGTGGGCAGAGAAGGCACCGGCACTGCCCGGGGGGCTGGGGTCCAGGGCTACCCGGCCGGCTCTCAGCCACGTGCACCCGGTGGGTCCCCATGCTCGTCTGTCCCACTTCCCTGGGGCCTGGATGCAGCCAGGGTGAGGGACAGTGTCTCCAACTGAGCCCCTGGCGTGGAAGTGGTGCCCTGCCTCTCCTAGGGTTCTCGTGTTTTGTAAACGGACGACTCACCCAGGTGACAGGGGTGTTCTGAGCTGGGGGACAGTCAGGGTCCCCGAAACGCCCGACTCTCAAAGAGCCTGAGGATTCAGAGCACACACCTACACCCACACCTGCACACATGAACATGCGCTCCCGCCAGCTCTCTCCCTGCACGCCCGTGGCCTCCCCTCTGTCCAGGCCCGGCTCTGTGTGCTGCAGGAGGCCAGGTGGCCTCGTACCCGCCCCGGCTCGCAGCCTGGCTTGTCCAGGACCCCCGCTTCAGGCCCGGAGTCATGCGCATAGCAGCTGTACTGACCAGGAAACACAGACTCCCCTCCCACGACCTGCACCTGCGAGCCCTGGGTGGCCTGCAGCCCCCCCTCCGCCTGCGAACGGGGTCCTTAACACTGTGGCCGCCCAGAGACTGTTGAGACGGAGCCTGCCCTTCCCCCAGCCCAGGCCCCCAGCCCAGCACTTAGGTCAGGCACAGGCTCTGTGGCCTCCAAGCCTGTCACTTCTCTAGGGGTTTAGAGGGCACCTCGTGCGAGTGAAGGTGCACATCCCGGGGCACAGGGGCCCAGGCCAGGCCGTGAGTAGGGTCTGCGGTAGCAGATGGGACAGTCTAACTGGGAATATGGGACGGGCTGCTGTAGACGGGCCATGGGTCAGGGACGGCCCCTCCGTGCCTAGGCCAGGCCGCCAGAGAAGAGAGGGGAGCAGAGGACCTGTGGGGAGGGGATGCCCGGGGGGCTGGAGTGGTGCGAGAAGGGAGGAAGAGTGGCCCAGGCCAAGAAAGGCGCGAGTGGACCACCCAGAGCTTCCCCATCTCGGCTCCGTGGGCTGTGTGAGGCTGGGGCCTGGGCAGCCCTCGACCGACCCACTGTGCCGGCCCTTAGAAGCCCGTGGTGCTGTCAGGCCCCCCGAGGCTCCCCCAGCCTGGACTCAGGAGGACGCTGACCCGGCCCGTGCCCCCACAGGCCACAGGCATGGGGCTGGTTAGAAGTAGGGCCATGGCAGGCCACAGGAGGGGACAGCCTAGGGTCACAGTTCCGTCTGGCCTGGGGTTTTCACGTGTCTACCAGGATGCCCCGTAGTCCTGGGGTGTCCTTCCGCACCTGGGCTCAGGGGTCCCCACTGCCAAACACTGGCCAGGACCTCTGGGGGTCCCTCAGGAGTGGTCAGGACGAGAGGCTGGGGCAGGGCTTCGAGGGCGGGAGGTTCTGGGACGGCGTCCCGTCCGTCCCATAGGCTCTGAGGCTGCAGGAGAGGCTGGCCGAGGAGGAGGCTGGAGCCGAGGCCCAGAAGCAGCAGCTGCAGGCACGCCTCTGCCAGAGCCGGGAGACCGAGCAGACCGTCCGGGCCGAGCTTCGCACCGCGACCCGGAGTCTGCAGCAGGCCCGCGGGGCGGCGGAGGGCCTGCAGGCTCGCCTGGACGAGGCCGGCCGCCGGATCCGTGGCCTGGAGCAGGAGCTCGACCAGGCTGAGGGAGCCAGGCGGGATGCGGAGGGCCGGCTGGGCCGGCTGTGGTCCACGCTCTGCCATGGCCTGGGACTCCGGGGACAGAGCCCCTCGGGCTCCCCCAGACAAGGTCAGTGTCCTCAGTGGCTTCGGTGGGCTCCGGTCCCGGCTCTGCTCCCACCTAGAACACACACCCCAGGCCGCACGGTCCACACGGTGAGGGGCCTGGACCCCCATGCCCCCCAGGCTCCCTGTGGGTGGGAACTGTCACCACGTCCCCACCCCATCCCCTCAGCTGGCCCCGTCCTGCAGGCTCAGATGGCGTCCGGGCTCGATCCCCGCAGCAGAGGGCCAGCCCGCCCGGCCGGTCCTACTCACCGCCACGATGGCCTTCTCCTGTACCCGGGGGCCCCAGCCCGGAGGTGGACGTGACTTCGGTGCGGGACGCCCTGCGGGACATCCAGAGGGAACGGGTAAGGGGGCGGAGAGGACACGCCCCGGGGCCCCTGAAATGGGGGGAAGCGGCTCATCGCTCTGCTGTCCGTCTGTCCGTCCAGCCCAGGCCTGCTGAGATCCTGGCAGGGCCCTGTGGGCCACTGGGAACCTCAGTTTTCACACTGTGGTCGCTCAGGGTCCTTTGCTTGGCCTGAGAGACAGCAGTCAATACCACGGTCTCCCACAGACCGATGGCCCCCGGTGGCCCCGGTCCTTCTTCCTCTGGACGGGTGGCGGAGCGCACTGAGCCCCCCCGAGCCTCCTGCTGGAGCCCTTGGCCCTGCCCTCCCCACCCCAGGCCACCCCGTGACCCGGGTCCTTCCACCCAGGACGACTGGCACTCCCAGGCGGTAAGCCTGAGCGGCCAGCTGAGCGAGGCGGAGAGCGAGCGCGCCCAAGCCTGGGACCGCGCGCGGCAGCTGCAGGAGGCGCTGGCAGAGGCGCAGGAAGGTGACTGCCCGTCCCTACCCTGCCCTCGGGGCGCGCTGCGCAGGGTGCACTGCCACCTCAGGGTTCCCGGGCGCCCGAGCCCTGCTGCCGGGCGTGTGCAGTCCTGGGAACTGCTCAGGCCTGGGCCACGGGCGCCGCAGCAGACCGAGCAGGCACGTGGCGGCCAGCGGGGTGCTTTCTCAGCAGTGAGCTCACAAGGGGACAAGGTCTAGAGACCTCGCAGGGCCCCCAGCCCCTCTTGCCGTACTGGGCTCTTCCATCCCTACCTCAGGGCCTTTGCATTAACTGTGCAGTCATATCTGTCCCACAGACAGTCCTGAGGTCCATCTCCTCACCGGATCGCTGACCCTTGTCCCCTCAGAGAGCGCCCCTGCCCTGCTGGTCACCCCCATCGCATTACTGCCCCCCCCATTAGCAGGGGAGGTGGGCCCAGGGCCTAGCACAGTCCTGAAGCAGGAGCGTCCGTGGAAGGAAAGAAGGTGGGAGAGAAGGAGAAGCAGACGGGCCCCCGGGATCCCTGAGCTTCCGATGGAAGGAGCAGGGAATTGTCAAAGGGGGCTGTCTCCAGCCCCCGCCATCCAGGACCAGAGACTCAAACTCACCAAGCCTCAGTCTCCTGGCCTGTGAGATGGGCGGGGGCGATCCCGGGTGTGGCGGCCCCACAGAGCTCAGGCGCTTGCCCCACAGCTTGGCGCCAGGCGGAGAGAGAGAAGAGCAGCGCGCAGGAGGCCCGGGCCCTGCAGGAGGAGGCGCTCAGGAGGCTGGAGCGGAGGCACCTGGCGAGCATGCGGGCGGCCGGCCGGGAGAAGCGGGGGCTGCAGGTGAGGCCCGGACCTGGCCAGGGAGGTGGGTGGGCGGAGACTGGGAAGGCTTTTCGGGGTGGGGAGGGCACAGCTGGACTGGAGCAGGTGGCCTCGGGGAACACAGTGGCCTCCAGAGCTCACAGGGGTCCCTGGTAGAGCTGTTTTGGAGGTGCTCCCTGCCCTTACTGTACAGACTGGGGGACGGTCTGGGTCCTGGGTCGGGAGCGGCTTGGCCCCCATGGCAGCCCCCCGACCCCCGCCCCCCGTCTCTCTGTGGCCACACCCGCAGGCCCAGGGTGGCACCGGGGCAGTCTCAGAGCCAGCCGTGGGACCAGCTCGCTGCATCACTAGGCACGGAAGGAGGTCACATGGGGTGAATCGGGGTAGATGTCCCCACACACGGGCTTCATGCGGTGAAGGTGGCTTCAGGTCCCTTGCCTTCAAGTGAGGACGCTGAAGGGGGAGCCCTGCACCCCACCCGAGGCCACAAGTCAAAGCAACAGTGGAGGTGGGCCAGAGCCCCCCCAGCAGGACTGCACCGGGGAGCAGTGGGGTCTCGGCATTGAAGCTGCCAGGCTGTCATTTCTAGAAAGCTCTTTGAGGCCCTAGAGGCACAGGGACCAGCACATGAGCTGAGGGAGGACAGGCCCCTGAAGGTGTCTCGGGGCATCAGGGCCCTGGCCCTACCCTGGGAAGACGGCGCTGATGAGAGCAGCAGAGCAGAGCGGGGGACCCGCCATCTCATCCCTGCACAGACGGAGGCGGGGCGCTGCCGGTGTCTGGTTAGGAGACAGGACGGGGCAGGTGCGTGGGAGCGGGGCTCCCATCAGAGGGCTCAGAGGGCAGGTGCGGAGGCCAGACCAGCACTCACTCACTCCACGCCGGGCTCAGCCTGCCTGGTGGCTCTCAGGGTCCTCAGTTCGCTGTGGGCCCAGCGCCTGTGAGGAGGGGCCTCCTGTGGGGCTGAGGCAGGGGGCAGGGGGCGGGCCCGCAGAGAAGGCGAGCTGGGGAGGCTGCGACTGAGACGCAGCCTGGGCGTCCGTGAGGACACCTGGGGTCCCGAGGTTCAAGGGCCCTGTGGCCACTGTGGAGGGGCAGGGGCGAGGCCCGGGGCCGGGCCAGGCTTGTGGCCAGACTGGTGAGACACCCAGGAGATGCCGGGGCCCGAGAAACTGGGGCAGGTGTTCTGGGGCTTCATTCACACGTGCGTGTTCTGGGCACACTTGAAAATAACGTTTTCTGTTTGCACGTTACACATTTT
The DNA here is from genome assembly GCA_004023965.1 of Spilogale gracilis. Lineage (NCBI taxonomy): Eukaryota > Metazoa > Chordata > Mammalia > Carnivora > Mephitidae > Spilogale > Spilogale gracilis. The sequence goes on along the minus strand of PITA01021094.1, from coordinate 18,280 downwards.
TAAATACATCTTTATTAAGTGAAGCTTTAGGTACTCTGCATCGGACCTGCCCTCCGAGCGGACCAGAGCTGGGAGTGATGTGTTGGACTTTGCCCCTACAGGTGGGGGGCACACCTCCTTTTCTATCTAACAGTATCGGGTCTATGGATTTCTACAGCATGTTCTCCAGGATTTGCAGTCTCTCTCAGCACGCAGAGGGCCGAGTGCCTGGAGCTCTGCGACCCCCACCCACAGGGCCGCCTCTGCCCCCGCCCAGCGTCCTGGCCTGGCCCCCCCACCCCCCGAATGTTTTCAGTCATATCCTCAGCCCGACTTTGGCTCTGAGTCCAGCCTGATGGAGTCTCTGTCTTTTCCAAGGAAATTTATCCCACTTACAAGTTTTGCAGTAATTTCCACACTCAGGTTTTCTCTGATTGCTGATAGGATACTTTCTGATTTAATGCTTTCTCATGACCTCCATTCCATCCCTTTGTTTTAGGGTTATTTGCTCTCCCCTCCTTCCGTGGGGGTGGGGGAGTGTTGCAACAGGACACATGACGGCAAGTGCATCACTGGGCTCTGCTGGGCTAGGGGAGCCCCTTCTGGCACCTTCCCCCAGCCGCTAGGCTTCTGCACCCATGTCTCTCCGCTGGGGCCCTGCCCTGCTCCAGATGTCTGCCTCCACCTTCCATCTCAGTATCCGGCTGTGCCTTCCTGTTCCCTGCGCCACAGCCATCAGCACAGACGGACAGTGCACCCCATCTGTGGCTCCCAGTCCTCGGGGCGGAAGCCCCTGCTGGCAGGACCCCACACCCTGGGGCGGGCTGGGCTGCGCCTTCACCTGAGGCTCTCGGCAGAAGCCCCCGCGGCGCTCCGGGGGCCAGTCAGGCCAACGTGGACAGCCACAGCTGCGGCATGCTCTAACGCGCTCCAGGCCGTGTGGGGACTCTGCCACGTCGCCGGGCATCGGCCATGAGCGGCCCCCATCCGCGGGCTCCTTGCCGGCGCAGGGGACACAGTGAATGAGGCTCACAGCCGCGCTCTCTGGGAGGAGCGTGTGTCTACTTCGATCTCATCAGTGTTTGCACTGTGACCTCATTCCCAGATGGGTTCAAGCAAGGTAAGGGTGCGGTGGGCTGTGGAACCGTTCGCTCTAGAGAGGGAGCCAGAAGGCCCGTTGATCTTCAAAGTTCAAAAATGTGCCAAAATATTGACTCGCTTCCTCCACTGTCTGAGCCTGGGCCTAGGGAGCCTCGGCAGAATCAAATCTGTGTTCAGCTGAAGCATGTGCTTTCTACTTAAAAAACGTCTCTTCTCCCCCTTCCCATTTCTTTGTCCCGAATTCCCTGCAGCCCAGCCCTGCTCTCTGGGCCTCGATCTCTCTGCCGCCATCACCTTCTTGTCTCTGGCCCCGCCCATGTCCCAGAGAACTTGGTCTGTGTCCGGGTTAGCCGACCCGGCGGCCATGCCCGGTCCGACCCCCGCCCTCACGCCCTGGGCGGGTCCCTGTGGTCTTCATCTTGGTTGTTCCTGCTCCAGCCTCCACCGTGGCGTCCCTCCTTGGGATGGTCAGTAGGCATCTTCGGACACCCGTTCCCAGCTCTTCCATGAACCCCATTCTCTTTTCATTCAAGACCCTCAGACCCAGTCCCTGGGAGTGACTTTGTCTCTTGAACCACAGTTGATTGTTACCGTCGAGATAGTTTCCCTCTGCGTGACTTCAGAGAAGAGGGTCTGGTCTTGTTCAAAGTCGGGAGTGGGGAGGACCCACCAGGGTCTTCACATGCCCCTGTCCAGACATGTTAGGCTGACAGTGAAAGACACACAGGGGAGCCCTGGGGGCCGTGGGGCCTTGGGGAGCTGGCAGGACCAAGGAGAGGTCCCTGCACTTTCTCATTCCAGGCGCTGGCAGGTGAAGGCCCCGCTCTCGGGGGCACGGCCAGCTGTGGTAGGGGGCGTCCCGGGCTCCTCCTCCCTGCACTGGCCTGCCAGTGGACGGGGGGCCTTGGAGGTCTCCCCTCAGCCCCGACTCTGGTCAGTGTCCCTCAGTTTTGGTAGGTTTCCCTGGGAGGCTTCCTCACAGGGATGTAGATGGCGTGGGTGTTGTTCAGATCTTCTCTACCTGTGTTGATTTTTCTCCTTCAGAATTTACTCCATTTTTCAGTGAGGTAGGGGTGGTAACTCCATCAGCCTGTCAAGTTCCCAGAATTCTGATAATTCCATTTTTAGGCCACTTGGTTCCATCCGCCTCCCTCTCGTGGGAACCCCCAAAGTCTCTGGTCTCCAACCCTGAGGAAGGTTTTTCCCAGTTTTTGTAACCTATGGGCCATTGAGGTGGGCACCTGGGAGGGGGAATCAGAGCCACCAGAGGCCCAGAGGCCCCAGGCCCTTTCCACGAACAGCAGATCCAAGCAGGAACATGTGCGGGGGTGAGGGGCTCTGGCCCCGTGGCCACACTTCCTGTGCCCACCGCCCTCCACCGCTCTGGGGGCCGGGTCGCCAGTGTGGGCTGGAGTGAGGTCTGCATCCAGCCTGACCTCCCTCGCTGCCACGGGCTTGGTTCTCTCCCGTTTCTCATGAGCCAATGTGTTTGCCAAGAGAAAGTTAATTAAAAACATATTTTTCTAATTAAATGGTAGGCTGTGCTATGCAAACAGTAAGATTCTTGTTTGAAAGCAAATCCCGCCCCGTTTCCAGGGCTACCCTGGGAATTCACAAGATCAACAATGCAGAGTGAGGCCCAGAGCATCCGGCCACGCACCCCACACTGCACACGGGGGGTCCTGCCGGCAGCTGGGCCTCCGAGCCAGCGGGGTGCGGCGGCCGGTGGGTCCTCCCGTGAGAGGCGGGTCACAGCCTCTCAGGTGAGAGGGGCCCTCTCAGACTGGCCAGAGCCACCCCGAGGTGGGCACATGCCTGCCCTCTTTGCCAGAACACCTCCCCGGGCCCCAGCTGAGTGTCCGTCCCAGCCAGCAGCTCCTGGGCGGGCAGACTGGGGAAGGCAGGCGGCACAGGTGGGCAGCGTCCCCCCGAGCTCCGCGGGCTGCCCGATTTCTCCAAACCCATCGAGTGTTCCGATGATTTTCTCTTCATACAATGAACTGGTGGGCTTTCCATCTTTTTCTGTCACCTGTGTCACTGCCCAGCCCAGTTCAGCCTCCCCGAGAGGGACGCAGGATGGCCCGCAGCACTCCACACCTCTGGTCACCCCGCCTCCTCCCATCCTGGCTCCTGTTTTCACACGCGTCGCCGTCGCCGTCGCCAAGGCCCGCACGTGTCCTCTGCTTCAGGTTTCATGTGCATCCGAGTCCCGCCCGGAGCTGGGGCTGTCGGACGCCCGAGGCTCTCTCGTGGTTTAGCTGCGGCCACGTCTGTCTCGCCGAGTTGGAGATTTCTGTTTGTTTCTCTTGATCCGACCCGCCAACCACTCGTCTGTTTTACTGGTCTTTTCAAAGAAGCAGCATCACCTCCTCTCCCATTTTTGCCTGCAGTGATTGATTTCAGCGTCTATCAGTGTTGTTGCCTTGAACTCCCTCTCTTCTTAAACTGAGTACGGGATGGGTTTACGCGCGGGCTTTCTCAGTAGAGCATTTCGGGTTACCCGATTTTCCCCACCTGCGGTGCCGTGGCCATACCACGGATTTCTGACATGAATGCTTTTTCTTTTTACCAGTTTTCTGGGCATTTCCGTTTTTACTTCTTTTTTTTTTTTTTTAAGATTTTTTATTTATTTGACAGAGAGAAACACAGCGAGAGAGGGAGAAGCAGGCTTCCCGCAGGGCAGGGAGCCCGATGTGGGACTCGATCCTGGGTCTCTGGGATCATGACCCGAGCCCAAGGCAGTCGCTTAACCAGCTGAGCCCCCCAGGTGCCCCCCATTTTTACTTCTTAATGCAAGCGTCATTTAAAAGAACGGTGACACGTGCGTGCCTCTTTCTGTTGCTGCAGGGGGTCTGGGAGCGCACGGGCTCGGGGCAGTTGGGGGCTTTGCCCCGCTCTGGCTGGATCTGTGTGTGTGTCCCTGGTTTGAGGCTTGTTTGTTGGCTCTTTGCTTTCTAGGTTCGGTTTGTCTGGTTTTTTTTACAGTTTGGAGGGAAACGGCACCATGATTGCAAAATTTACGGACAAGAATAGGTATTTGATATTTTTAATGGAAATGTTAGAAAGCAATAGTCAAGCCGATAAGGCTGATATGGTCAAAGCAGGGGGGTTGCCGAGGATGGCGAACCGGCAGGCAGACGGGGCAGAGTCCAGAGTCCGGAGACCAAGTCCCCCTTATATCTGAGCACTGTCCAGCCCTGGGCTCCCCTGGGACCGGCCCGAGGGTCCCCAGAGGGCAGGACCCTGCGTGGGGTTGCGGTTCCCACTTTCCTGCAGCTTCCAGAACCCTCAGACTGACCCTGGGTGTGCGAGGCCGGCTGGCCTAGCCCATGCCTCCTACAGCACAGGACTCCGAGCAAAGCGACACGAGGAAGGGGAGCTCTGCAGAGTAGCGGGCAGTGTCCATGAAGGGCGGACCGTTCAATTACCGTGGCTAATTTGACTTCCATAAAAGTTGAGTCATTACAAGAGGAGCATAATGCTTCACGTAAGTGCTTTGGGTCTCTTTAAAATACCATGAAATATTTAAGCCATATTTGAAGGGAACCTCTGCTTTTCTCCTGGAAATGTGCACAGACAGAAAATGGTAGTTTCCAAACTTGCAGAGGAGGGTGAAACCCTGCTGTTCTAGGCACAAGCGTCCCCACTGTCCGTTTCTAAGGTCCTACAGCATCAGACTGAAGAAGCACGTCGTGGCTCAGCCCACGGGCCCTGCCACGAGAAGGTCGCAGCCCTCCCTCCTTGGAATCCACCTCCTGCACGGGCATGTCACGGCCACACCAGCACTGGGGACAGCTGAGGGAGAGACGGGATGGGACACTGGGCTGTGAATGCTGTGTTCGCCGGCCCCCCGATGGGCACCTGCGACTTGAGGGCTGGTGGCTGCGCGGCTCATCAGGGGGCCCTGGCTTTCCTCTCTGGCTCCCTGTCGGTCTCCCTCTTTCTAAACAAACATCTCTTGCACACACACACCCCTCCCCTCTTTGCTGGTCCTGGCTCCCCTCCCCCAGCCCTTCCCTACACACACACACACACACACGTGCGCAGTCTTCAACAACATTTGGTCTCATCCAAAGGGTCCCTACTGGGTCTGCATCTGCCCGACCTCTTGGGCATTAAACGGAGGGGATTAACGTCTCCCTCCTGGTTTCTGCCACCACTCTGGTCCTCCCTGGGCCACCGTCTCCTCCTCCCCGCTCTGCTCTAACATCCACTCGGCCCAGAACCTGCTCTCTCCCCTCCTGGCCTCTCACCAAGACAGCCTCCTCTCCTTGGCCTTCGGTGCCCTGGGCCCAGAGCCACCTGTTTCTGTCCCTAGCATCTAGTGACTCCTGGACAGAACCTCTAAAGACCACACATTCGCCCCAAATGCTCCCCTCTGCCCCCCTTCCCATCTTGGTAAGTGGGGCCCGCAGCACCCCAGCAGTAGAGGTCTGGGAGGCCTTGGGACACCACTGGCTCCTCAGCCCCGCACGGCCACTCCAGGCTATCTCCAAATTCCAAGTCATGTTCTTCTTCTTAACTCCCTCCAGTCGAAGCTACCACAGGCTCCCGTGTGGACAACCACGGGACTCCCCTTAGCCCCACACCTCTGCCTTCCCTCTCAGCCATGTAACCCCTGCATTTCCAGAGGCCACGGGACAAGAAGGCACTGGCCACTTCCCCAACGGAACACTCAGGAAGATTCAATAGCTGGAGACTGGCGGGCTGTGGCAAAGCCACGTGGCGTCCCGGGCCGGACGGCGGGTTCCCGAGGCGCCTCCGGCCTGCCTGTCTGAGCTTGTCAGCCGCTAGGAGTGCTGCAGGCCCACTGTGCGCCCTCTCCAGGGTCCCGGGCACACAGCAGGGCTGTCCTCCTGGGGAAAGCTCAGGGAAGGGTTGGCAACGGCAGCTGAGCAGGGAGGACGGCCTCCAGAAGGCCCAGCACCCCTGAGGCAGAGCCCGCGCCCCGGGCCCAGGGCTGAGAGGACACAGGGCGGTGCTCCAGGCAAGGAGCACAAGGCAGCGGATTTGAAGCGGTGGCCGTGTTCCCTAATTAGTTACCGTCCCAAGGGCCCTGGGGAGGGCACACACTTCAACCGACTAACCTGTGTTCAGGCTGCCCTGCGGAGCCCGCCTGGAGACAGAACCGTGTGCAAGCCGCAGGTGCACAAGCAGAGGGTGGTGGTTGGGGCGGGCTGAGGCAGAGGGGCCAAGGATGCGGCAGGGGCGTGGGGGTGAGTGGGTGTGCAGGGAGGAGAAGGGGCCATGGGCCATCCCAGGTGCCTGGGCTGTGGGTGTCTGTGGGGCGGGGGCCGGGGGCCGGGGCCGGGCGCTGGTGGGCACACAGCGGGGTCGGAAGGGCTGAGGCAGGAGGGCACGTGGTGGTCGACCTCAGAGGCAGAAGGTGGGGAGAGGGGGCACAGGGGGCTGCGCACCACAGGCTCCGTGAGCTCGGGAGGACTGTCACGTTCATCCCACCGACTGGACACAGGGGGAGACGCCAGGTGTGTCCTCTGAGGCTACTCTGGGTGCGGCAGAGCACCTGCTGCCGGTGGGGCCTCCCAGCAAGTCCTGCGCCCCGCCCCCTCCCCACCACGGTTCCATCCTAAACCGCCTGACCTCCTCTTGCCCTTCCCAGTGACCTGCGGCCCAAGTGGACGCCCTGGGCTTCTCCTTCAGAGAGCTGTGTTTCCAAGGGACCGTATGCCCTCCTCTCCCTAGGAGCAACTGGACGTGCTTCAGGGGGCCCTGGATGAGAGCAGACGGCATGGTGGGGGCCCGGCCCAGAGAGGGAAGCTGCTGGACGCACAGGTCGCCTGCCTGCAGCACAGATGCCAGGAGGCTGGGGGCCCCGCGGAGCCCGAGGCGCAGGTGAGGGGCGGCAGAGGGAAGGGCATCCCCTTTAGGGAACCATCCGCCTTGGCCGCTTGAAGGGAGCCTCTGGAGATGCCCGAGGCACCCAGACAACCGTCGACTTCCGGCTGACAGGCGGGGAAACTGAGGCTGGAGGGGTCAGAGCCCCGAGGCCTCTCCACAGTAAGCGCCCCTAGGACAGAGGGTCGGCCGTGGGCGCGCAGCTCACGGGGCGACATGGGTGGAGCCTGGAGGCCGGGCCAGAGCCAGAGCGCGCGGCGGGTTGCGGGGCGCGTCGGGCAGGGAGGCGGGGCCCGCGGGAGCAGACGCCGCGCAGGAGCCGGGCCGCCTGCAGGGGGAGCGCGCGGGGTTGCGCGCGGGGCGCTGGGCTGGTGGGCGGGCCCGCGGCTCCGGGGGCGGGGAAAGGGGCGGGGAAAGGGAGCCTCCGGGGGCGGTCCAGACCGCGGCGGGCTGAGGGAGGCGCTGCGCAGGCACCTGCTGTTGAGGCCTGCTCCGCACTTGCCTTGGGCCGCCCTGGCGCTGGAGGGTGACCCTCCGCACTCCCCTCCCTGGTGGTGATACCCCAGCTTCCTTTGCTCTCCTTGGGGAGGCGCCACGGGTCATAGCAAATGGCCCTGGCTTTGCCCAGTATCTGAGCCACAGCCCTGCAGGGAGCTGAGTGGCCCGGCTCGCTGCCGACCCCAGAAGTCCCCGGTTCTGCTGTCCATGTTGGAAATGGCCCCGGGTCAGGGCCCCCCGGCTGGACCAGGGCAGCAGGTGGGGTACACATAGGCCTACCTGGTGGGAGACCAGGAAGGCACAGATGCTGAAGGGGAGACACAGGTCCTGCCACCGCAGCAGTCTCCACACAGGGCAGAGCCGGACAGCGGGCGGCCCCCACACCTGGAGCAAGAAAGGGAATGGCCGTGAGGCCGCGGGCAGGGTCCATCCCAGGGGCCACGGGCCAGGGATTCTGACCACCACAATGTCCCCAGCTGTGAGTGGATCTGGTCTCTATGTATGAACAGGTCAAATCGAAGCCATTCTGATTGAAATTGGAGTTGGGGGTCGCCAGAGCATCTTCCTGGGGCCCAGAGATAGGAAATGGTGTCCGTCATTTCCAGGCAGAACGTCACCCTGGCCCACACCCCACTTGGGGCCCTGTGGGCCACCCCCCCTGATGCCCGCAGTGCAGCAGGCCTCCCCCTCACATTGTCCAAGAGGCCCCCCAGAAACAGGAGCAGGGATGCGGGTATGGGGTCCGCCTGCCCCACTGCCTGCCACAGACGGCGCCAGCCACGTTGTTGGCCTGGGGTTCTGAGGCCCTTAGAGCCCCCTCCGGGGACGGGCAGGATGGTGACGTCAGTGGGGACTATAGAGGCAATAGGGGAGGCTGGGGACAGCCTTTGCTGGGCTGATGACATGGTGACCCCGTCCCCAAAGTGGGAAAGCAGGAGTCCTAGGGTCGGGGATGGCTGGGGCCTGAGCCATGGTCCTCAGGGTAGGGTGGCCTTCCCAAGGCTTCGCCGAGATGGTATGGATGTGTCCTGCCACCCTGGCTGCCTGGCACTGCGACCAGGAGCCTCAGTGACCAAGCCTGGGCCCCATCTGGCCAGAGCCCCCCACCGCCTGTCCCCTGGAGCAGGCACAAAGGAGGAGCCGGGGGATGGGCGCTGCCAGTGGCACACGGGCGTCTGCGGACCGCCCCGAGCCCTGGCACAGGTGGGGAGGGCTGCAGAGAGAGAAGCAGATCCAGAAGGGAGGGCGCTCCCTGCTCAGGACCAGGGGATCCCCAAGCTGGCTGCTGCTTTCCCTGCTTGCCGAGGTCCGGCTTTTTGCAGGGCACGCTCGTCTGGGCTGGGGGGACAGGCGTGGCCTCACCACACCGAGTCGTAGCCCATGGAATGAATGACAGGGTGCTGGGGGGTCCAGAGCTCCCAGACCTCGGAGGACGGGGCGCCAGCGCAGGGCATGGACACTGTGAGGAGTGGGAGACGGAGGCCCCCAGCCTCGGCAGGAGTGGGCGGCACGGCAGTGCGTCTTGAGCAAGGAGTAGCCAGTCCCTGTGAGAGCGACAGCCGCCTTCGAAGGCCTCCCTGGGCCCAGCGCAGCCTCCGCCCCAGCCCCTGGCCGCTCCCTGACAAGGACTGGGCAGCAAATCCCACGGGAGAGCCGTGAGGCCCCACCAGGCGAGGGCACCGCTGGGCCTAGGACCGCCAAGGCAGTGTGTCCCCAAGCGTGCGTGACTGTCTCTCTCAGGGCAGGTCCTGGTCACCAGGCACACTGTCGAGCTGACATGGACTCGGGGGCAAGCTGGGCTTGCGGAGGGCTCCGTGGGGTGGCAGTGGGGGCAGAGGACGTGGGAACAGGATCAGGCGCGGGGCGCGGGCCCAGGAACGCTGCTCCTCCTGGAGGGCAGGCCAGCCGCTGAGCCGCTGAGGGAGTTGAGGAGGCCTCTGTGGCCTCTGCTGGGAGCGGCATCCTGGCCACAGCGGCACTGCCCGGGGCAGCAGAGCCAGCTGGGGGCCCCCTGCAGCCCCGGGTCGGGTCGGGGAGGGGAGGAACAGCTAATGAGTTCCAGGAGGTCAGCTGTGAGGGGCCCCCAAAGCCATAAACCCTTTATTGGTGTCTCAGGAGGGGAAACCCGGATGTGGCCGTTTATTTATTTTGGATTTCACTTTTCTCTTCTCTTTTTAATATGCACTTCCAGGAGTGTAGCTGGATTTTTAAAGAAACAGGACTTCCTTTTTCAGTGGAAGTGGACTCTTTGTTTCTCTGACTGCTGCAGGAGAAGGGAGTCCTTATTTCTGTAACACTATCCTCCTCTCACTGACTGCATAACTTTCCCGGCAGGACAGGGCCACCAGGTCTCCCGGGCTCCGTGGGACCAGCCCAGAGAGCAGGAGTGCAGGCCCGGAAGGCGCGGGAGGGAGGGCCAGCCTGGAGGCTCTCGGAGACGCCAGCCCTGCCTGGCACCGGGGCCCACAGGGCGGGTGAAGCAGGGTAGTGGGGGGGTCCTAGTGCGGAGAGCATGGCTGGCAGGCCCACCACCTGCCCAGGGACTTCTGGAAGGAGACTGTCCATGTCAGGCGCCCACAAGGCATGACCTGGGCTGGCAGTTCCTTCCTCCACGAGGGTCAGCCCCAAGGGACGAGAGGAGCCCCTAACCAGCCTTCCTGTTGGAAATGTTTGCCTCCTCTGTCACATGATATTTAACCCCGGGCCCTGGGCCTGGTGTGGGGGGGAGGGCCACCGAAAGGGGGCTCTGCAAACTACAGCTCCAGGGAAGACAGATGGTGGGCACACAGGCTTGCTGGGCCCGGGAGCTGGCTGCAGGGCCTGAGTGCAGGGGGCCGAGGCTCCATGGCTCAGGGGTTGCCGGGAGGGGTCCCGCAGCGCGCCAGGCCCAGGAGGCCTCCCTGTGCTCCGCCTTCAGCCCTCTGCCTGGCTGCAGGGCCTTCCCTCTCCCCAGCCTGCTCTCAGCGGACCCAGAGCCCTTTCTGGAGCTCCCGATGCGCTCCCTGACCCCACTCCTCTGCCAAGAGACCCCTGCAAGCGCTGCCATCTGGGCTCTTACAGATGGAGCAGGAGACACTGAAGAAGGAAGAGGACATGGCCCGGCCAGGGGCCAAGAAGGGACGACCGCCGCAGGACAGGGACAGAGCCCTGAGGACGAGCCAGCAGCTGCAGGTCAGCTGGGCCAGCGGGGCTTCCCGCATCTGGCTTGGGGGTGGCCAGGGGCCTGTGGGTCTCAGAGGGCGCTGCACACACCCCGCCCCCATGAACGTGCCTATGCGGATGGGAAGGAGAGTCTAGACCAGTCCTGCTCTGCACGGATGAGGAGACATGGCCCCAGATGACAACGGCGTCTACCCGGTCACAGCTCGAGTCACAGGCGGAGGGGGACCCAGGAACTGGGGCTCGAGGGATCCTTCCTGGTCTTGTCTCCGAGGCGCCGTGGGCGTGGTAACATGGTCAAGGGACCTCGTGAGCCAGGCACGGACCATAAGAGGGGGGCATGTGGGAAGCACAGGGTCAGGCAGGCCTGTGGGTAAGTCCCGGGGCTGCCCCTGGGCGTTGGGGGCATCTCCCCCTCTCCTGCTGGACAGACCCCTCCCTCCGCACAAAGACTTGGCAAAAGGAGCAGGGGATGAGAGTTGGCCTGTGATGCCAGCTGGGCCCCCTGGTTCAGCCAGGCAGAAACCAGGATGCCATTAAAACACCGGATGTGTGAACATGTGTGCTCACCCCTAGATCTGCCTGCGGGTCCCGGGCTAGGGCCTGGATGAAGGACTAGCAGCCCCAAGTGGTGGGCGGGACCCCCGCCCGGGACTCCGGGCAGCTCTCCAAGCCCCGGCCTGAGCCCCATGGCCTGGGAGTTGGGTCCAGCACCAGCAAGACCAGGCCCCGGGGCCAAGCCATGTAACGGGGTCCAGCTGCAGGCTGCGGGCCGGTGGCGGTCCTGGAGGAGAACGTGGGACTGGGATGGCCTAGTCCAGGGGGAGGGAGGCGGGTGTAGGGGAGGGGCCAGCCTCCTCGGCGCTGCTCTGGGCGCCACCCTCTCATCCTCGGTCCATCACTCCCAGGGCTCACCGAGGGGCGGAGCCGGGATCCCGGGAGAGGTCACCACCCTCTCTGTGCCCTTAAGAGTGGTGGGGACAGTTCCTGGGTCAGAGTCAGGAGGGGAGAATGGTGTTGTGTGTGGCCTTGGGCATGAACCTGCTCTGCCCCCCGGCCCCCTGCCCCGCACACCTGCTGGGGCTGATCCTTGGGCCCTGAGCCACCAGGGACTTGGGAGCCATCGGGGCAAAACCCTCATTTGACAGCTGAGAGAACTGAGACCCAGAAGGTAAAGTGACCACCCAGTGTCATCCTCAAGTTAGGGTCCCTGACCCACAGAGCCCTGTGTTCTAAACCTAGAAGCCAGGGAGCACGGGTTTCCTTATCACCCTGAGTGCTTTCGTTCCTGAGTAGAAGGGGAGCTGTCCGCTGCGGGTGGCTGCCTCTGTCCCGAGGACTCGCATGCCTGGGCGGTGTCCCTGTCTAGCAGCTGGTGAGCCTGCCCATGGCCCGATGCTCCTCTCCTCTGCACACAACCCCATGCCTGGGGCCTGCCCCCACAACCTGAGCTCCTGACCTGTCCCCAGGTGGCCAGTCTGAAGAAGCAGCTGGATCGGGAGGTGCCTCGGGGGCACCAAGTCCGCCCCGGCCAGGCCTCCCGGGCCAGAAGGTGAGCCGTGCTGCGGCCTGCACACCACGGCCGCGATGCCAGAGCCAGCAGAGGCCCTGCCAGGAAGACAGAGGCCTCGTGCTGCTCACAGAGTGAGCTGTGGACAGCCCCGACCCCGAGCCCACTACTCCTGCCCCGGGGACCCTGTGTCAGCAGGTGCCCTGCAACTCCCCAGAGCACAGAGCTCCTTGGGGCCCTCGGGACACTGTGCCCTGGGACAGTCCTCTGCAGCGCCCCCCCTGCCCCCACTGCAGGGAGCCCCCCGACAGCCCGCACCTGGCCTGGCCCTGCTTCTGCTCAGATGCGCTGATCTGGGCAGACCCTGGGAGCCAGGCCCCGTCCGGCCAGCTTCCGTGGCCGCAGGCTGCATTCCATGCCCTCAGCTCTGTAAACACGGGGAAACACGTGGAAAATATTTCCACCAACTAGAGCCAAAAACATAATGTCCTGCGAGGCCCAGCCACCACTTCCCCACCTCCAGAGGCCACGGGACCTTCTGTAGCCGGGAACCGCCGGCCCATCCCAGTGGCAGGTGGCTGGAAATGACTCAGGAGCCAGTCCCTGTGACTCACTGGCCGTGAGAAGCGCCCGCCTGGGAGAGCTCGAGCTGTTACAGAGCCTCCCACTTTTCTAGCCTATAAACTCTGGGAAAATCCCTGGGGGAACCCAGCCCCCATTGCAGGGAGACTGAGGCAGCCGTCTTGGGCCTCTGCAGGGTCACCTGCCCCATTCGCACTGGTCCCGGTGGCCTCTCTCGTTTTGTAAGTGGAGGGTTTACGGCATGTGGGGCAGTGGCCCGCGCAGCAAAGTCCTTTGGCCATGAGTGCTGGCTGCCCTCCCGAGGTGGGCAGGGCCACGAGCCCACGGAGCCCGTCTCAGCGCAGGCCCTGTAGCCACGGCCCAAATGGGCCACAGCCACCTGTCTTTTGTGGGATTGGTCCCAGGCTTAAAGTGGGCTGCTCAGTCAGGCTTTGCTTTCCACGTGGTTAGAGGGAGATTGGCAACGGGCTTCACTCTGCCCCACTGCTCTGCCCGGTCACTGGGGGCTGGCTTGAGAAGTATTCTGAAGTCCAGCTCAGGCTCGGAGGGAGCGTGAACGATGGCCACCGCGGCAAGGAAGACGTTAGTGCGGGCATCTGTGCGTGGCTCCGCCCCTCAGGGCAGATTGCAAGAGCAGGGGAGCAGGACGCACGCCCGCCTGCTGGAGAGCATTCTGCAGAGTGGACAAGGGTAGGGCCTGAGGGAGAAGGGGTGGTGCGCAGGTAGCCGGAGGACGCCCTCTCCCAGCCCTCACTGGAAGCACCGGAGGGACATGGGGGTCTGTGGGGCGCTTTCCCCTCTGCTTGCCTGTGGACCATGGCTGTCACACGTGTCACCTCTCTGGGACGGACGGTCCCAGACCAGAAGGGCTACCTGATACGTTCTCGCGGGTGAGAGGCGCGTGCATGGCAGATGTCAGATGGGTCAGTGTGTCTCCTCAGAATTACAAGGAAAACCCGGGCGCCTGGGTGGCTCAGTGGGCTAAAGCCTCTGCCTTCGGCTCAGGTCATGATCTCAGGGTCCTGGGATCGAGGCCCGCATCGGGCTCTCTGCTCCGCGGGGAGTCTGCTTCCCCCTCTCTCTCTGCCTGCCTCTCTGCCTGCCTGTGATCTCTCTGTGTCAAATAAATAAATAGAATCTCAAAAAACCAAAAAAGACCTGGGCACCTGGGTGGCTCAGTGGGTTAAAGCCTCTGCCTTCGGTTCAGGTCATGGTCTCAGGGTCCTAGGATCGAGGCCCACATCGGGCTCTCTGCTCAACGGGGAGCCTGTTTCCTCCTCTCTCACTCCCCCTGCTTGTGTTCCCTCTCTAGCTATGTTTCTCTCTGTCAAATAAATAAATAAAATATTTTTTAAAAAATAAGTAAATAAATGAAATGAAAGCCCCCCATCAGCTGAACAGCATACTCTGGCGAGGTCGGTGTTCTCCCCACATGCACGTGGGGACATTCAAGGCACCTGGGAGACCTCTGAGACCTGTATTTTAACAAATAGTTCAATAATTGTAAGAGATGGTATTTCTATTTATTCTACATAAAGTCACATACTTAGGAAAAAGATTTTCCTAATGGAGGTAAATCAGTGTTTTCTTAAGCCTCTCCAGTAGGCACTGACAATTCCCACGGAACCAGGAGGAGCCGGACTCTGGTGCCCCGCAGCTCCCGGGGCGCCTGTTGACACACGAGGAGGAGATGGGGCCTCCCCACGGCCTTCTGGACCAAGGTCGCAGGGCAGTCGGCAAGAGGTCAGGGGACTCCCAGAGGCCCCATGCCCATGTGGCCAGTGAGGCTGCAGGCCTAGCTTCCTGTGGCTGGAGGCCGAGGTGAGGCCTGGGGCCTGGGGTGCTGGAGCCCGGCTGGGCGCCCTCCTGGAGGTGAGGGCCTAGGACGGGGGCCAGGTGGGGCGTGCAGGGGCGGCGGCTGGACGGCTGCCCGTGCCCTCCCTGCATTCTGAGGGGAGAGGCTCCCAGTTCCCCTTGGCTGTGCTTCGTGGAGGCCTCCAGCCTGAAAGAGGCCCAGCAGCCCCAGCCCCTGTCTGGTCACCAGCCTCGGACCAACCCTAGCCCTGCCCCCCGCAGCTGTGCAACCCTGGATGGGTTCTCTAGCCTCAGTTTCCTATAAAGTGAGACAACTCCATCCCAGCAGGGTATGGGGAGTCCTCTGTGCAGGACGGCCCAGGTCAGCACCGTCACGGGCTCTTGGCAGCTGAGCGCAGCCCTATTATCCTGTAGCCCCTGTGGGTGTGCTTCGCCGGGCATCGGAGCGCCAGCCTTCAGGCGTCAGCGAGCAGGCCCTGTGTCCACAGCAGGGTGGGGGTGAACGGCGGGGAGCAGGAGAGCTGGAGGGAAAGCGCCCCTCGGAGGGGCCCCAAAGTCACAGACCAGGCAGGAGAGGGAGGAGGGGCCCCCTGAGGAGACAGGCCCTGGCTCCCCCAGCACCCTGGCCTT
This sequence comes from Spilogale gracilis, assembly GCA_004023965.1. Classification (NCBI taxonomy): domain Eukaryota; kingdom Metazoa; phylum Chordata; class Mammalia; order Carnivora; family Mephitidae; genus Spilogale; species Spilogale gracilis. The sequence goes on along the minus strand of PITA01021094.1, from coordinate 3,150 downwards.
GGAGGGAGGTGGAGGCCGGAAGGAGGCCGGCCAGAACTAGGGCCACAGAGACCCAGGCTTCTAAAACATTCATATTTTTCAAATAACTGCAAATTTAAAAAAATTTAAGATGTTATTTATTGTCAGAGACAGAGTGAGAAAACACACACAGGGGGAGTGGCAGAGGGAGAGCTAGGCTCCCCGCTTAGCAGGGAGCCCGATGAGGGGCTCAGTCCCAGGACCCTGAGATCATGACCTGAGCCGAAGGCCCAACCATTTGCGAGTGCCCCGCAAATAAAAATTTTACAAAAAAACATGTAACAAGAAAAGCACCACGACCCATAAGCCATGCGTGCAGGTCCTAGAACCTGAGCAACCCCTCTCCTGGCGCGAGCAGGCGGGCGGCCGCGGGGCCCGAAGCTGCCGCTGACTCTGCAGTGGATGCTCTTTCTAAAGACACGTGGCTGACATTTCACCCTGAGGAAAAGCCACCAAAGCATGATTTCATCAGCAGCTAAACCTCCCAGCGAAGGGCCAGGCCCAGGGCCCCCCAGGTGCTCTCCTGTGCGGCCGTCCCTGGCGGCTACCGGACAGTCGGCAAGTGGCTTCGTCCCGAGCGCCGGGGGAAGGCGGTGGGGTCCTCAGCATGAGGGGTCTTTCATCACCGAAAGGGAAGGCAGAGCCCAAGCCTGAGCCCACCTGCAATCACTTCTGGCCTTTCCCTGCTGATTCTCCGGCTCAAAGTACTGCTAATTCCTCTCTATTTTTTGTACAAAATGCAGCAGCGGTGAACATCCCAGGGAGTACATGTGGAGCCCGGTTCTGAATATTTCCCTAAGACCAATAGTGGCCGTCGCGTCGTGGGTGGCCAGCTGTGTGCAGGCTCCATGGAGGCTTGTGCCCCCTTGCTGCACATTAGGGGGGAAGCCACGTGGGCCCGGGGCCCAAGGACATCCCGAGCTAGGTGTGCCCGTCTCTGCCTCGTGGACCGGCTTTGCCAAGACCCCATCCAGCCTCACCGTGTAGTAATCAGGCCCGGCAGGCTTCCATGAGAGCTGGGCCCGTGGCCCAGAACCTCCCATGTTCCTGGAGCAGGTGGGGCCTGGGGTTACCTGCAGTTAGGGTTAGGGGCTTCTGGTTTCACATGAGGTGGAGGAGGGGGTCCCTGGAGAGGGGCCGTGGGCGGGGCAGCCGGCCAGGCTCCTCCCACTCGCAGCCCTGCCCAGGGTCCCAGCCCTGCAGGGACCAGGCCAGGTGCATTGTGGAGAAGGACACTCCCTACCTTGCCATGAATGGAGCCCAAAGCCCTGGGGTACCCGAGGTCGGCTTCGGGGCTCGAAATTGCACACATACCCAGGCCCTGAACTAAGCGGTCACAGGCCTGCTGGGGAGGCTCAGATTTCCTGGCCGCGGAACATGAGCCCGCTTGATAAAATGACTTTGGTTTTGATAAATGTGGACTTTCTGTGGCAGAGACAAAGGCGCCCTTGAGTCCAGAGGGGAGCCTAAAACAGCACATTGCTGAAAAGTATTTCCTGATAATATTTTTAGCACCTGAAAAAAAATGTTTTTTCCCTCTTTTTTTTTGCCTGTGGAGTTGTTGGGGAGTGGGGGTGGGTTTTGTTTTGTTTTGGGGTCTCTTTTTTGAAATGTAATGCCCAGCATGGTGGGGCCTCATGTTAGCCCCCAGTCTCCCAGGCCAGGTACACACTGGCCCAGAGAGCAGAGCGCAGGCCCCAGGTAAACAAAGCCTCACTGGCAGCCTCCACCTAAGGGTCTGCTTGTGGCCGGTCCCAGCCTCGGTCCCCAGGTACTTGCTCTCTGGGATGGGGCCCAGGCCGGAGCATCTCACCTAGCCGCCCACAGGACACGCTGGAGTGGCCTAGCTGGGACCCCCTGTCTAGGCCAATCACTCCCACCATGTCTGGAGAAACAGTCCTCTTCTGGGCGCATTTAATAGGCACCACTGTGAGTATGCTGGGCTCTGGGGCAGCCCTGCTCCCCCCAAATCTAACCCCGAAACGGGCCTTGACAGGTTCCCCCAGTGCTCAGGAGGGGGAGTGGAAGAGGCGCCGTGGGCAGCTGAGCCGCCGTTGCGTCTGTGAACAAGTGTGTATGAGCCCCTGTGACTGGGTGTGGGTGTGCGTGTGAGAGTGTGCGTGCGTGTGTGCGCGTCAGCGGGAACGTGCCCTTCCTCCCCGGGCTCCTGCCGAGAGCCACAGACACTTGGGGCTCTGTTTCCCGCACGCCCCGGCCATCAGATGTCATCTCAGTGCTCCAGAGATGGGAGGCCTTGACCTTCTCATTCTTCACCTGCCCTGCCGGTCCCCAGGACAGGAGCCTGGCCCCGGGGCTGGCCCTCTCACAGCCCAGCTCAGAGGAACTAGAGAGAAGTTTCGGGTACCAGTGGGAGTTCTGCCGCAGCGAGTTTGCCTCCTTAAACTCCGAGTCAGCCCGGATTCTCGCCTACCTGTAAGCCGCCGAGTCAGACCGCCACACTCCCAGCCCTGTCCGCCATTCCTTCAAAATCACACTAGTGTTCCTGGCTGACTGTGAAACACCGCCTGCTCACGGAAGACGTCTGGGGCACACACAGAATCGCGGAGCCAGAGATAAAAGCTCCCAGAAGCTCAGTGGTAGTGCTGACTTTTCCTGCTTCTGGCGGGTGTGCAGCGGCTCCAGGCTTAGCTCCCAGTCACACCCCCCCCCACCAGACTGAGGGCAGGGGGGCGGAGGGAGGGCTCTGCACTTAGCCTGAGGAGGGCCGAACATTCAGGGCAAGGTGTGAAGTCCGTGGTTCCAGAGGCGGGAGAAGAGCTGGGATGGCCACGAGCTCGGGACCCGGAGTCTGGATTGTGGGCTCCACTCACCAAGCCCGGGGCATCTATCCACTTGTCCCCAGGCCGACGTGGACCTGTTTTCCCCCACTGCCAGCCGCCACGAAACCCAGAAGTCTGCTGGAGATCCTCTTGCTGTGAGGTTCCCGTAGGTCCCTGAACCAGCTGGGAAACTTTCCCCAGGGTTTCTCCTGATGCAGCTGTGCAGGCTGCAAACAGCTTGTCTAAGGCCCCCGAAGTCCCGCAGGCCAGGGGCCCTCACAGAACCAGAGGGGAGCCTCACCCCCAGGGCCAGGAGCAAGTAAGTGTCCACAGGCTCAGGGCTTGGGATGCG